>WUQG02003912.1:0-12205 GCA_011317285.2 Androctonus mauritanicus | reverse complement strand
TTTCTTATTCCCGGATATATGGTCACTCTGGATGTAAGGTCAGTTTTTCCAGGTCCGCTGAAGTGACCATATAACGAGGTCTGACTATATATTGAAAAATAATGCATAATTTATGGATTATAGATGCAATTATAAATTAAACACATTAAATGTCCAAGATTATTCATTTTTTTACAATTCCAAAATTTTCATATAAATAAAAAAAGGAAAGGAAAAAATTTCACAAAATGTTAGCAAATAACATTAGAAGACTACAATAAAACTTATAGTAGCTATAAACTTACCTAGCAGAAAGGTCATAAAGTAGAGTATCAAGTTACATGCATAATTCTGTTCCTGCATTGCTGAAGAGTTAATAGTAAAACATAGCTGGATGTGTGAATATTCCTTTTGTAGTCAAATCACTGATATTGATTTCTATAAATAGAGTATCATTAGAAAGGTTTAATACTCAGATTTCTGTGACAGCCAAATTTTTTGTCATTACTAATGATTTAAGAATTAAGGAATAAAAATTAAAATTTTAGTTCTCAAGAATAGGCCTTTCCTATTCTTGTCCCGTTGAAAGATATTTTGAAAAAAGTATAATACATAATGACTTCCTGTCTTGCTAACTTATAGCTTCTCATTATGATCTTTCCATAATAACTAGAGCTAACAATATTTCCAATACTATCATTATATATGTTAATATTGAAGTATAGCTGACTCATTGGATATGTGAATATCCTTTTTGCAATCAAATCACTGATATTGATTTCTATAAATAGAGTATCATTAGAAAGGTTATTATTCAGATTTCTACTACAGAGAAAATTTTGGACAATAATTTTGTCTAAAATTTATGATTTTTTTAATTTTTCATATAATTCTAGTATTTGTAGTCATTCTTAACATAAATATATGATGTAAACAACAAATTGATGTCATGTAAAGGTTCTTATTAACTATTCACACCATTTCATATTGATTTCCTTTAATTATTAAAAAATACCAAATGATCAGCTATATTTATTGCACTCAATCATGTAAAATTAAGTATTTAGACCATTAATGAATCACTGAATAAGGAAAATAACTAACCATTAGTTATAGTGTGATTATCTTCAATGCAGATCAGATTTCTACTTCATAAACCTACATTATAACTGGAGAACATTATAACTATTTTTAGTATTACAACATTGTGACACACTAGTACCACATAATATATGCTTTGACATATGTATATTTTTGCAGAATGATCCATCTTATGTAACTTGAGGACTGCCTATATAATATATATATACCATGAGTTGTTCTGGAAACCGAACACTTTGATTTTTGGCATCAAGCCAATTCTGATGGATCTATCACGTCAGGAATCGCTCGCTACAAAAATTTATATTTTTAATTTGAACGGCCATGCGTTTGAACATATTGGTACTATGTTCGAACATTGTTCGAACGGCCGTTCAAACAATTATGCGTTTGAACATAGTTGTTTTTTCGTAGCCAGCGATTCCTGACATGATAGATCTATCAGAGTTGGCTCGATGCCAAAAATCAAAGTGTTCGGTTTCCAGAAAAACTCACGGTATATATATATATTTATTTATCTATATTTCCACATACATACATATTTACATATTTTCTAATAACCTTCATTAATTTATATGAATAAAAAATAAATTTATATAATATTTTTTCTTCTAGCTCATCAAAGCAGAGTAACAGGTGTTGAATTTTCTTTATGGTCAGAATGGGTATTAAGTGTTGGTAGAGATAAATATTTTCAATGGCATTGTTCAGAAACTGGACAGAGATTAGGAGGATTTCAGTGTAATGCCTGGTGTACAGCACTTCAGTATCCTTTTTATGATTGTGTTTTGTTTTATAATATAAAGAAAATATGCTTCATAAAAAATTCCTTTCAATAAAAAATAGTAAAAATTTGAATAATAATTTATTTAAGATATGACCATGCTGCTATCACTCACCACAGTCTAAACATTGTGGCCTGATTGCAAAAATAAGTTACTTTATTTTATATGAAGATTTATACAGGGTGTTCATGAAGTGATTATCTGTTTTATGAAATAATAGGTGGTTTTTTATTATTTTCTATCAGATATGAAAAAATATATAAACAAAATAAATAATATATGGGCTTAATTTAATGATTAGTTCTTAAATGGCCACCATCAAAATGAGCAGATTTCTTTAAACTAAAATTCAGAATTCTATGACCATTGTTTGTAAAATTGTTAATAAGTAGGATGCTTTCTGAATTCTTTGAATAATTGTGGATTCTCTTCAAATGCTTCTTTAACATATATGATATTTTAATCAGATCTTGGATGTCCAATTCTTTTTTCATTGAGGATAGATCCAGTCCTCAGAAATTTATTTATTAATTCACAAATAGCTTTTTTAGTAGAGCTATTTTATAATGCTTTCTCTCAAACTTTTCTCAAGTTTCATTGTTCTTTATGTCTTTTATCATATGTGCTATTACAAAACCCATTCCTGTACATTCATCATCATTGATATGGATATAAGGAGAAATAAAAATAAATTGAACCTTTGAAAAGACATGAATTCATATAATAATTTGCATACTATTATGCCAGTATATAGATATTTTAAAATATCTTTACTTTCAACATAATAGATAATCACTTTTGAAACACACACTATATATTGCTTTTAAGTGATTGTCTATCATATTGTGGTTCATATAAAACAAAAACTAAGAATAAAAACTAAATAAACTTTGATATATCAAACAAATGCAGTTTTGGACAAAGTCCTCTTTCAGTTCACAAAAAATAAACTTAATGAATTATTTAAAATTCAAAATGTCATGATCATTTAATGAACTGCAAACATTTAAACATATATATTGAAATAGAATATAATTAAAATTATTTTGACATAAAATTATTAATATATGTAATAAATTGTATGGAAATTCCTTGTATTTCTTGTAATAAATTACAAGGAATACAAGGAAATAAATAACGCAAAGAATATATAAGTTTATGCCTGAATATAAAACATGAACTAATCATTATTCATCAATTACTTAGGGGATTAATCACGTAATCCAAATATCCTACCAAGCATAAACTCCCCTAATGGTTAAATTTTGCATTAACTGCCAATTAATAATAATCACCGTAGTATAAAATTAATAATAATAATAATAATAATAATTAATTGGCAGTTAGTGCAAAATTTAACCATTAGGGGAGTTTGTGCTTGGTAGGATATTTGGATAAAGCATGACTATCTACCCTGGGCTGGGTGATTTTTTTTTTTTTTTTAATGTTTATTATTATTTTGTTTTAGTTTTTATTTGTATTAAGCTTTTCTAGCAAAGTAACATAGTTTATAGGAGTTTATAGGAAAGTTATGCAAATTCCACTGTGTATTCATTAATTATCACTAGTTTTAATAAATATAAAGTTGCACCAAACTTTTTGTTGTTATATAGGGAATTATCTAAGCACAGATTTTTCAAATGTAGGAAAAGAAAGTATAATTTTAAAAAGAACATATATTAAATAAAGATAAGACCTCGGTAACTTCAATAAAATACTAAGAAAAGTTAAAAGAAAGCATTTTAGAAAGTTTGAAGAACAATTTAATCATTTCGATGGAACCATAACTATATTAGAAGTGACATACAGTACATTGTAATGAACAAGCATGATTCTTTTTTAAATAATTTTTGATTAAACTTTGCAACTATTCATATAAAAATTACATTTTTATATGAATAGTTGCAAATTCTTGGTAGGGTAATTGGTAAGGCGTTGGGACGGTAACCCGAAGTTCCTGATTCGACTCCAGGCCAAGGCAAATTTTTAATTTCGGGAAAATAGTCAAAATTATAGTTTAATTATTAAATAATAGATGGCGCCATCTTAGTCCAAATTTAATTAATTGACAGTTTAATTCAAAAATTAATCACTAGGGGAGTTTGTGCTATTTCGGATTTATTTGGATTACATTTATAGTTAACTAAACTTAGTACTATATATGGAAATAAAAGGAAAAAAAAGTTACAGTAACAAAATAATCTTGCATGCTAAAGGTTTTTTAAGGTAATATCTGAAATCAGTACCCCAAAATTAGTAAAGAATACTAAAAATTATCCATATTATCAAAAAAAATGAAGAATTGTTGCCTAGTGTAATTGTTTTTGCATATAATGTTGATAAAGAGTATCAATTTGCATAAAAATTTATAAAAATAAAAAACAATGAAAAAATTAATAAATATTCCTTTTATTTATTTTTTTAAATGAAAGAACCAAAATCTATAAGATTAAATAATATTTTTATATATTGAATATTATCATTTGTATATTTACATCATATGATTATTTGTATATTTTATATTATTATATTGTATAGTATAGTATAATAAAAGATATTATAAAAATTTAATTCGTAAATTAAAGAATTGTAGTATGAAAATACTTTGCTATAATTAAAAAAAAAAATCATGTAAATAATAATTAAATACTGATATATTGTATTTATATGTTAATTGCATAAAAAATGTAAAATAATATAAAATTAGTTTCTTTACAAGATATTTAGATATGATATGCAATCCAAACATGTATTTATTGGTGATTATTCTGGTCAGATAACTATGTTAAAAATAGAAGATTCTGGATATAAACCAATCACAACATTAAAAGGACATTCAGGTACTAATTTATGGTATTAAATTTATCTATAATAATAATAATATGGAAGATTTATTATTTTTATTTCTAACAAATATTTTTAACATTATGTTCATAAAAACTTCAAGAATATAAATTCCAATATAATTAGAATTCAGTTATCAATTTCTATCATCAAGTCCATGAATAGATGACACTGCATATTAGTAATATAATTAATAAATAAAAATTATAATAATAATAGAGTCAATTATAATTAGATTATTTTTGACCATCTATATGACCTACATAAGCAACAGTTTTAATCAATTACAATTTTATTTGGCATTACAAGGGGAAGCCAAAGTTTTTACTTCTCTCTATATTATAGGTATGTTATAGATGTGTTATTGTAAACAGTGATAAGTTATTGTCTTATTAATATGTAAATCTTTTTTTGTTTTGACAGGTCCTGTTTAACTAGAGTTAGAAGTGTGATAGTAGAAGGTGTCATGCTAAACAAAATTGAGTATCAAACATGATACGGTTCTTTCATCTTCAAGGAAAATCTATACAAACAATCCGTGAAGAGATGTCAGCTGTGTATGGCAAGGAATTTTCATCATGCAAGATTGTGAAACTATGGAAATTGGAATTCAAATGTTATTACACCAGTCTTTGGGATAACCCAAGAGAAGGCCATATAGTAAGGTCATGTTGTGTATGTTTTGGAACAGCAAAGATGTCATATTAACAGATTACTTACAAAAAGGATTTGTAATAGCATTGGCATACTACAGGGATTTGCTACAATATGGGGCAGTGTCAAGGAAAAAAGATGTAGTTTGCTGGTCAAAAGGTGTGTATTGCTGCTTAGCTGACAAGATATCTGCACATTGAGATGTAGAAACAGTCACTTTCCTGTGCAAATATGACTATGAAACATTGCCCCATCCCCTGTATTCCCCTAACTTGGCATTTCCAGACTTCTTCCTGTTTCAAAATATGAAAAAGCATTTACAGAGAAGAAATTTCTTCAATAATGTCATTACTGCTGCAGAGAGCTGGTTTCCTCCAAATCTGCTCACTTCTACAAAGATGGGATTAAATAACTGTTCCACAGATATGAGAAGTATATAATTCTAGGAGGTGGATATGTAGAGAAGAGTTGGAGGACCAAATTTCAGATTTCTAGTACATCCACTTCATGATGAGGATAAGAATTTTTTAGATTCTCCTTGTAGAATGCAATAATTATCTTTTCTAATGTAGTTAAATAATATAAACTATAGTTATAGTAAACTTTAACTTAAATTAAAACACATTATACATTGAATTTTTGACATAGTTGTATAACCTTCATTTGATAAATGGTTATAATAAACAAATAGACATATATTCAAGACATATATATATATAAACAGAATTTAAATCTGCAAATATAAATTTATAGATATAATATTAAATAATAATCAATCTTTAAAAATATTACTTTCCTATAACATTATTTATAGAAAAAGATTATATATAATTATTGCCATTATATTATTATTATTAAATTAGATTTATCAAGGATAGTTACAGAATAGGGCATTAGAATAATTATATGGCTATTGCATTCATATATATATATATATATCTAGCTACATAGTAATTAGATACAGTGTGTATCAATTATTCATAATCATGCTGCTGTTATTTATGTTGATGTATTTTGGTTGATAACATGTTTTTGTTTTTCTATCATTAGTACTTCCATAATTTTCTCTTCACTATAATTAAATTAGATTTAACTATTTTGGCATTATTCTAACTTATATTAATGTTATATTCTATGACTCTTTTCCCAAATGCAATCATGCTCATGGTATTATGTGATTAGATAGGAGCATGACTGTATTAATGGAAAGAATGTTAGAATATAATATTAATATAAATTAGAACAATGCCAAAATAGTTAATCTAATTTCTACTACAGTGAAGGGAAAAATATTGAAGTGCTAATGATAGGAAACAAAGTGTAAAACACATCATCACAAATACTGACAATCTAGTTATGGCTAATTGTTGTACACTATGCCTAGTTATTATTTGGTTAAATATATATAAATATAGTAGCCATATAATTATTCTAATACTCTAACCTGTAGTTATTCTTAATAGATAAAGTATAGCAGTATCAGTAGTTTTTAACCAGTGTTATTAAAAAAAAAAACCTGACAGTTTTCAGAACTTTGAAATAATAATATTTATGGCAAATAAATAGTCTATGAAATTACAAAATACTGTATATTCTTTTATTAAAATTACATTACACATATGAATATATGTAATGAATAATTTTAATAAAAGAAAAGTTAAGTACTGAATGCATATTTTTAGTTTGTTTTAACATTGTGACATGTAAATGTAATTAATTTTTCTATTGCAAAAAATTTTTTTATAATTAAGTGTTCTAAAATTCTGAAAAAAAGATTAAAGACTACTGAATAATATAATGACAGTAATTATATAGGATGAACATACTCTTTCTCTGACTTGAAATATTATTACACAAAAATTACACTAGATACAAACATAGGATTTTTTTGTGCATTTTACTACAACTCTCAGTTTTTTTTACCAAACAATATTTTCAGTTTTTTTTTCATATTAGAATGCTTCAGCATGTGATCCATTTATTACTTGGGGAACTTCTAGTTGTTATGCTGTTTCTCTGCATGTTTCTCAAATATCTTGTCAGTCATTGTTGCTAAAGCATTAGTTATCCTTGCCTTCAAAGTTTTAATATCAAGAACTATTGTAAAATATACTTTGTTTTTCAAGATCATCAATATTGCCAATTTCTTTGAACTTTGCACACAAACCTTTGATACTTTTAACATTGGGCAGATCTCATCCATATTCATTTTTGAATTTTTTTAAAACTGTTACTGGCAATTTTGCTTCATAATAACACAAAATACACTGGACTTTTTCCTTTGTAGATATCATTTTGATACTGATAATTGCAGTGCAATTATCCATATATTATGTATTTATATATAATTTTTTCTACATATAAAAATTAGCAAATGACCTACATAAATGCATAACTTCTCCTTTGTATCTAGCATAGTTTTTAAGTTAGGGTTTTCTTAATAAGGAAAAAACTTTAATAAAAAAAAGGAAAAGTAAAAATCATTTAAGTTTAATCAAAATAGAAAAAATTATTTTGAAAACAAAAAGAAAAGCTAATCAGTATTCAAATAGTTTTATTTAAATTGAAAAATCAACAAAAGCAAAAATGTTTTTTCAGTTGAAAAATACATCAAAGAAAACAGTAGTAATGTTGTTTATAGTATAGAAAAATCATGTCAAAAGGAAAATATGTTTACGGTTGAAAAAACATGAGAGAAATCTTTTTAGTGAATAGTTTAAAAAATCACAAAAATAAAAAATGACTTCAGGTGTAGAAAAAGCACATCTGTAAAAATAAGATCTCTTTAAATGTAGTTGAAAAAATCATATCATAAACAGTTTATATTTATTATATTAAAATATTAAAAATTTACCATCTTTGCAGGAATTGTTCGTAAATATGGGTATTTCATTTTTATCTTTTTTTTTTTTTATCTTGTAGGCGAATACAAAAAATAAATCCATAATGCATTACAATAAATTGGTACAGAAATCTTGGGTTTGTCTAATCTTTTTCTTACTCTCAGGGCTGCATTTATCATAAGGCACATTAGATGCAAGCTTGGGTTTCTATCTCTATGGGTCACATTTTAAAACCTAAAAATTTATTGAAGTTAAGCAAATTTTAATAATGATAAAAGAAGAAAATTCTTCAATTAAAAATTTGTGCAAATTCATAGTTGATGGGCTAAGGTCTATATTTTTGAATGTTGAAACAATTTTTAAAATATTTTTGATGATGTCTATTTCAAATGCAAGTAGTGCTCATTTTCAGTGTTGAAACAAATAAAAATTTATTTAAGAAGCAACTTTCACTAAAATAAAACCGGGATCTGTCATTATTATGCATTGAATCAGATATAATGGACTTGCTAATTATGATGACATTATATATATATTTACTAAAACCAAAGTCAGAAAAAAATTTTTAATTATTATTATTTTTTAAATTTAAATTTGAACTTATTTTTATTTATAATTTTCTTTTAATGCAAATATGTGTGTTGTTATCGCTGTGTTAATGATCAATGTTATATTATTTTTATTTTGTGAAAATAAGTTAGGGAAATGTTGATTTTTATTTTTAATAAACTTAAAAAAATGCATATGAATTTGATTAACTGAAATTTACTTGTTCTTTTGAGTCTTCATAATAATGTTGCACCTAGGGCCTCCAAAAGTATAAATGTGGCCTGCTTACTCTGAGAGACAATCCCATTCATATTAGTGATCCCATCATATTTCAATCCCATTCATATTAGACAATTCCATATTAGTGATTGGGTAAGTTCTATAATCTCTTGTGTCAGTATTGTAAAACCAAAATGTGATGTTACAGACAATCCCATTCTTGCTGATGAATAAGCCAAAATTTGCACGAATGCACTCTGCTACTTAGCTTCACAAAACTTCCAGCTTTGGTTACTTTTTCTTGGACAATTCTTAAATTGGCCATTGATTGTGAATTCATTGTGAATTGGCCAGCAAAGTCCGGAATAATCATAAATTCTTATATATTTTGGGTTTTGGTCAAATGACTTTGTCAAATCTAGAAGTGCCCAGTAATTTTGCAAATTGCTTAGACATCAGGTATTGGCCATAACATATCTATATGTCTTGAATGTATTCTTGTTTATTTATTATAACTGTTTGCCAATCAAGGTTATGCAACTGTATTAAAAATCAGTGTATAATTAATGTAAAGTTAATATTTTTAGTGCATAATTAATATATATAATATATTTTGATGGTAAATTAAAGTTCTTTATTTAATTGTAAGTTAAGGCTATAATTCATATTGCTTAACTATATTTTTAAAAAGAATTATTGTATATTGTATTCTAATATTAACTAAAATTTAACTGATTAAACTGTTGCTGATATAAACTATGTAGATGACCAAAAACATTCCAATAGAAGAATAAGTTTTTCCTACATAACTGGCTGTTTTATTGCAATTTAAATATAGCTAATTAATAAAATAACTAATATATAATATAATAAATAAAATAGATAATAATACCTAATAAAAATTAATTATTGAAAAATAATCAGAATTTTCAGGAAAAAATTGTACTTTACTATTTGTCATTGGTTTTCTGTACTTTGATGAATAATGGTTGTTTATGTATTTTTACAGCAATTTTTTATTTATTTAATTTCTAATATAAACAGAAAAATCTAATTATCGAATTTAACCAACATTTTAAATTGTTTTTGAATATTTTGTTTCCTTATCATTGGAGATTATAGGCAGGTGTTCCTGACTTCCATTTCTTGGTAACATGAAAGAACCTTTGACTTTATATTATTTTAAAAGAAGTTATTTATTTTAAATAGTTTTATCTAATAATTCAGTGATACGTGCATTATTTTCTCTGGATTTTTATAAATTATTAAAATTAGTTTCAATTTATATGAAAAAAAATATATGTTTATTTACTTTTATCATTTGATTCTAGTAATAATACTGTAGTTATGCTTCCTCTAGAAAATCTCTTCTCTCATGACAACATAAGTAAAATGAAAACTTGTTTATAATTTACTTTCAAATAAATAAAATTTTTCATTTCTCAAATTTGATGATTTTTACTTATACTTTAAATTTAAAAAAAATGGATCAATATATATATATACACAAATATTATTATGACTTGTACAAATTGATTTGCTCCAAATATTTTCGTAAAATATTCATATATTATTGAATATATTCAGTTATATATAAAATACAGCTTAGTTTAATAATAAATCTATGATCAGCTGTTTTTTTGTAAAAATTTAATAATTTTCTGTGCAATTATGAATTTGCTGTTTTCCTGCCATATTTTCTGACTTGCTCTTTATATGATACACTGTCATCTATAAACATGCAGCAGTCATAGTAAATTGGAATATTTGGAACATTTCATTTCAAATTATAATACTCTTATTGTAGCCTATATTTATAATAAATAATAAAAATAACATGTAAAAATGAGATAATTATTCTATCAAAGTTATTCAAAATTTTTTGAAAATCATAATTTTGTTAAAATTTTAAATTAAAAAATACTAATGCATAATTGAATTTTTTTTGCATTCACTGTTTTCCTTGCTATTTGATTCGGAATTTATTTCCTGTTATAATTTTTGATTCATTTCTTTTATATAGGCATATAAAAGAAAAAGTTTTATTGGAAAAGTTTGAGATTTTTGAATTTATGAAACATTTATGAATAATTGAATGTATTAATCCATTCCCTGCCATTTTGAAGTAAAGTTCTTTCAAGTTGGAACATTTCTCTTTTCATGCTATTTTTAAATTGTTTATAGTTTACTGTAATCTGATTATTGTCTCTTACTCTTAAATCTATTTATTTTCTAATTTTAACAAAAAATTTTTTCCAATACATTTAATTTTTTTTATATTTAGTTTATCAATAAGGTATATGAAAATGAACTTTTTAATAAATATATCGATAAAAATAAATTTTTTATTATATATAAATATTTACTATAAAATAGACACTATTAAATTATTTATTAACTATTAAATTAAAATTCTTTGATAAATGAAGTTTTTTTAGAAACCATATTTCTATTATTTTTGGCATAAATAAATAAGATAAGAAAAATTAATTTATATCCACTAAAAATAATTATATCAAGCAATATTTTTAATAAAAACAATAATATTTCATAAAAAACTGAAATAAATACAAGCATTTAAATTTATTCAAATGTCTGTTAGGCTTAGCATGTATCTGTTTGTCATTCTGGTATCAGTAAAGTGAATAGGGACTGGCTGCAATCAGATTAATATTTTAATAAAAAATGTAATAATAATAATATAAAATTTTATCATCTCAATCAAAAATTTTTATGTTCAGTAATTTTCATTAAAATTACTAAATTTTTGAATCACACTAACATTTTTCTGTTTTGTTAATAGATGACATTGTGTATCAAGTTCTGATTCAATATTAAAAATACAATTTAAAGATGTATTATCTAATGGCAATCTTGGTTTGAAGCTTTGCATAGATAAGGTCAGTGAAATTAATGCTCACCTTTTGGATGTGGACATTAAGATAGTCGAAGCTGAATATGTCACCAGTATTTATAGAAAGTCAACATACAGAGCAATATTTATATCCCAAATCACCCCTACCATCCAATTTTGTATAAACATGCAGCTTCTAGGGCATTATTTAGAGTATTTTTACTCTATTAAAATTAAACAAAACAGGAATTAGTCATTGTAAATTCTATTATACTGCTTATTCACCAATAACTTATATGAAAGTTATAGATCCAACTCTTAATGCAGTTGTGGTTAATATCTTTTATTGTTTCGAATGTTTTCGGCAATATAAACAA
>WUQG02003901.1:0-12205 GCA_011317285.2 Androctonus mauritanicus | reverse complement strand
GACTGTTTAATCAAAAAAGTTTGAGAGAAACACATTTTTTGATCATTCCCAAAAGTTGTATTTGAGTGACAAAGTCTCTTGAATGTTAGCTCCACATATATAACCACAAATTATTGATTATTAATAGAATATGTTTTTAATATTTTTCTTAATCTTTTTTGTTAATGTTATGTAAATTTTGCCACTCTGTGTCACAAACACAAGCAATTTTGAATTTGCTCATTGCACATTTGTTCAATGTTCTTGTATCTTCTATTCTATGTATAACTGAAGAAGGCTTGTAGAATAGTAAATAGCAAAAATTTTTAAAAATTGATAGATTTTATCCATTATGACTTTCATAATTTTTTCTTTTTTAATTTTCATAATCAAAAACTAAAACATGACATAATAGCATATTATATGGCCCACAAAAATCCCAATTTTTCATGCTAATAATCAATACTTTCAATCAACTATAAAAAAAAATGCCTAAGAGAATTACAATAAAAAGTTAAAATGAATTTTAATAAATATTAAGATATGTAACAAAAAATAGATTATCATGATAAAAATATAGTGGATCCTCATTTAACATCAGAATTAGGTTCCTGAAAATTGCAAAATTAACTGAAAAAAAAAAAAAAAAAAACTTAACTATCCTAGCATATAAATTTTCCAAGCGATATTTAATCCTGAGTCCTTTGAATGGAAAACTAAAACATTTAACCAAATCAAACCAGCTGAATATCCTATATAGTTTAATTTATTGTTCATAGACTACTGTTTTATAAGTGTTAATCATATAAAATAGCAGTTAGCACTCATAAAATATGGTTAACTTTTTTCTATAAGTTTCTATCTCATTCTCTCTCTCTGTTATGAAGAGAAATGTAGGAAAATAAGGTTTTATTCCATTTCACTGCCTCAAAATTTTTAATTTTCTAATTAATTTAGTTTTTGCTGGCAACATAATAGCAAAATGATGTTAAATGAGGCGACATTAAACAAGGACTCACTGTAATCTATCATAAAAGATAAATTATAGACAATGATTTATCATAATATATTAATTAAGTTAACTTACTGTTCATTGAGATCAATTTGCAACTCATGGATATAGATAGATTTTAATGCTTCTATTTCAATTTCCAATGAGCTATAAAAAAATATATATTATACTGATAAATTATCTGAACATAGTGTAAAATTAATAGGACTACACTATTTTATTACAAATTCTAAACTGTTTAAAAACAATTTTATAAAATATTCAATTAAAATCAAAGTTTTAAGAAAATATTTAAAATTTTTGAAAGAAACCAGAGAGATTAATAATATATTTTATTTTTCATGATCTGCTGAAAATTATTCTAAAGTTAATATTTATGAAAAAATTTGTAAATATATCTAGTATTTTGCTGAAACAGTTTTTATGAATCTATTTCTTTTAAAAAATTATCTGAGAAACCTGGTTATACAGAACTTCAACTTTTAAAAATTCATACCAGGTGTGTATAAAGATCTTGTACAGTTTTAAATTTTAATAACTTCAATTTTAAATGAGAATTTATTTCAGATTTGGTGTGATTAATCTTAAAAGTATTAAATTTCAAGATGCTAAATTAGAAACTTCAACAAAGATTATTTCTCTGTTATGGTCATAAGTCATTTAGTTCAATTAGAATGGATTATCCAAATAAATAAAATTGATTAATTTTTTGGGTCTATAAAAATGTTTTTATTTCATTTAAAACTAAGCAAATAAAATTTAAAACCACACAGTCCCATAAGAACTTATATGTTTATATCTGCATTTTTATATATTTATATTCTGTTTGATAAGTAAATTATGTAATATATGTTGTCATTTTTTTATATATCATATTTTCCTTTTTTTCAAAATTTTTCTTTTTTTGTGTGGAGGAATGAGTGAGTTTATACTGAAGAGGGGCTATTCAGTCTGGACCTGAGACCTGGAACTTCCCATGCTTTTCTCTCTCTCTAATAGCATTTCACCAACTATATCCATAATTTATCATAACCTAGCATATAAACAATAATTTAAAAGAAAACTGTTCCATCAGCAAAGTTCAAGTTTAAATTAACAAATGTCAAGTTTAATTTGTTATAAGAATCACTACTTGACAATATTATTTTAGCCATGTTGTATAGAATGTGTTAGTAATGGCAGTTGATGAAAAAATGCAGAAAGTTTGAGGACAATTTCTATGAAGCCAAAAAAAATCAATGCTAATAGATTAATCCCCTACGTAGTTGTTTATGATTAAGTTATCTGGCTTGAGCCAAGCCTGTCTGCCTGGATAGTGTCAAGGGGACCGTGGCTAGATTTAGCCCGTCCGGGAGCGCTGCTATCGGCTAAGTCCGATAATATCTAAATTAAATGCATCCAGAAATTGGAAATTTGCCGGTGTCCTGGTGGTCTAACTGGTAAGGCGTCGGGGCGTTAACCCGAAGTTCCTGGTTCGAGCCCAGGCCGGGGCAAATTTTTAATTTCTGGAAAATAGTCTAAATTATAGTTTAATTATTAAATAACAGATGGTGCCACCTTAGCCCAAATTTAAAATAATAATTATTAAATCCAACAGATGGTGGCACCGTAGTTCAAATTTAAAATATTAATCATTAATTTACAGTTAGTTCAAAAATTTGTCCGCTAGGGGAGTTTGTGCTGTTTGGATTATCGGATTATTTAATTCGACTGATTTATATTTCAAAAAAATTACTTCAACTAAAGAGAAACAGAGAAAATTATTAAACTTTTGAATTTATATATTAATGATTTTCAATTTTTTTTTATTTATTTCTATAATATTAATGTATAAAAAAAATGTTTATTTTATACACATGATTAATTAATAAATCTTACTTTCATCTAGTCCTGGACTTTGAAATGTAAGTAGTTTCTCATTGAAAATAAGATCAGCATAGCGGATAAGATACTCTGTTAATACTGCTTGAACACCCACCACATGAAGAGCACCAACTCCACCTCCTTCAACATCTTTTGATCTAATAAATAAAAATACCCTCATATTAAAACTGTTTTAACCAATAAGTAAATTTTTGTAAAACTGGATTTCTGTATTATCAAATGAATAGGAACTACAAAAAAAATAATAATAATAACTTGCAGTTCTCTCATAATTTTTAAGAAAATTATCATGTAATAATAAATGTAATTTATAATTTTAAAATTTTTGACAGAATTAGAAAAGAAATATAATTATGATTAAAAAATTGAATAATCAGTTTTCAATATGTATTTTATTTTATTTATAGTACCTTAATAAATTTGGGGCCCAAACAATTGCTACATTTTTTGGAGTCATTCCAGTTCGTCCTCCATGGCCAGCAACTTTTGCAAGGTGGAGCATTAAGTATTCTAATGTACGGTAATGAGGAGGAGGCAACTGCTGAACTACATCCCGTAACTTTAGTAATCTAACTTCTTCTTCTGACTGCACAGCATTCTACATAGAATGAAAAATTAAAATTTTCAAAATAAAGCATAGAAAATATTATTTTGAAAGCATAATATTAAGTGTAGCCTTACCACAAATTTATCATATAACTGATATGTTAATAATGGATTTGGTAATTCACGAAAATACATTTTTAGCAAAGAAGCAACACAATGAATATCCTGCAAAATAGCTTCATCAGTAAGATCAGGAATTCTATCTTCATCAAAGGCTAACCTAGAATTAAATTTATTAAAAATGTTTAAAATAAAAAATTTGTTAAAAAAATGATTTATTCAAATAGAAAATGATTGAGTGTATCATTTAATAAAAAGTCAAACTGCTTATTCAAATTGTAATCTGTAATATTTATGAATCTTTGACATCATTTTATGAAAATTCAATTGAAATATTAAAGAAGAGTTTTACAAAAAAATTCTAAAATTAAGCAAGATAAACTCTATCTATACTATTTATAACAACTTTAAATATATAATTATTACTTTTATAAAAATAACTATGGAATGAAATTCATAGTTAATCAAAATTATTACTTAATAAACTTGTTATCAGTTTGTAATGTATAATATGTGATCATAAACATCTAGGTACATTTAAATGTATAATGAGAACATTTGCTTCATTTATACATTATTATTTGAACAATTCCTTTATTGTTAGTATAACATATTTCTGTTAAGTTTATATTTATCTAATGCTAAAGAATATAATTTTCAATTTTTTCAATTAAATAAATTTTTTAATATATTTAATAATGTATCAAAAAAGTTATTAAACTATTCTCTTACATGAAAAATTTACTTTTATTTTTGATATAAAATATGAAAGCATACTTCCATAATTTATATTAAAGGTATATTTATATGATTGCAAGTGTGTCTTTACCCAATATCTGAAAATATCCATTTATTTATAACTAATGTCAATTATAAAAAATTATTTATAGGAAGGTACAGTAGATGATAATCATCAACAAACATTTATAAATAAAAGTGAATTATATATACCACAGAAAATAAAAGTTCCACAAAATCACTGATGGTCACCATCAATTATTTTGCAATACTAATTGGCATCCTACAATTTTTTTCAGTTGCTATTTTGTTTCAATTCAACAATGTTTCCTGAAATGTTTGCAATGAAATCATCTCTGTTTAGAGAAATTCACTTTAAAAATAAAGCATTTATAGCAAGATCTCCAATTGAATAGTTAATATTTTAGAAAAGAAAAAATTGCAAAATCATATACATATTGATATATGTATAACTTCTGAAAATAATGAAAAAAATCTGATTCAGTTCCTGCAGCCCTACACAATATATTACTACTAGCACAGTCATTTTTTGTTTATTGCAACAATAGATGCATCTGATTTTAAGTTTTATATGATCAGTTAACTTATGGCTCTCTAAAAAAGCTCAAGGAAATTTTTCAGGTCATTCTCAGAAAGAATGAGAAACCAGATCTTAATCTCAGAAAATTTTCTTAAGGATCCAGACCAACACAAGATAAAATCAGTAGAGCTTTAGAATATGGAAATTGTTATCACATGATGCAGACAACTAATAATACAGGCTGAAATGGACCCCATTTTGCTAATGATTGGAAAACAGCATCAAAAAATAATTTTCATTAAGTTTTTGTTATAAATTTATTCATATGAATGTAATTATATCATATAATCCATTTTTGTATTTATTTAATATTTTCTTATTCTTAATATTATCTTTTATTATATAAAGAGTTAGCAGAGAAGAGATGCATATGTTCCTTGTTTGAAAAAGATAAATATTTATTTATTTAATATTGCTAGATTGTTTTCTTTTTAAATTTATTGAATACTGTAGTTCCTGTGACTGGGGCCACCAAACTTGTCTATACATTGCATCTATGCAAAATTATATTTCAAGTTGTAACAGATTCAATTTACATTGAAAATTCTGAATGCATACTTGTTGTCAGACAGAGATCACTATATTGTTATATTTTCTTATCTTGTTCATCATAATTCTTTAAAAAAAAGCCAAATGAAAAGCCAAACAATTCTGTAATTAATCACAATTATTTTATATAAAATTTATGTTTACACTTTATAAAAATAATTCAATAATATTATATAAAACATATCAAACTAATTAATCATTTGCTAGGAGTTAATTTGACTTTGGATATTTGATTTGAAATGTTTCATACAAAATGTTTTTGTTAGAAAAACACTATGGAATTCATTTATTTAATATTGGAATAAAATAACATTTATATATTTATTTTTTCTTCAATTTTTATAAAAATATTCATAATAAAAATTAGCCCATCTGTGAAATTTTTACAGATCAAAAATAAAAACAATAAAGAAGTTATAGATCGAAAAATTCTGTGACTGATCAATATAATTCCAGAGTTTGAATCCTTAACCCAATGTTATGATAAACAGAAATCATCCATTTTAGTGTCTGCTTCTTTCAGTTTTGGGTTTGTTATGATTATTAAGATAATGTATAATGTCTTAATAAATGTTAGCAGTGGGAAATCCATAAATTTTGCACATATCTGATTTCCGATCATTGACTTATAATGGCAAGGTTCAAATCTAAACCCTGTCACAAGTCAAGGACTATCTGTAATCAGTTCTGAAAAATTGTCATATTAAGTGAAATCGTGTATTAAATCCTTTTTTACATTAAATAGTGATGGTTTCTAAAAGGGGATTAAAAAGAACTTATCCAAAATTTAAAAAGAAATATACTTATTTGTTGTTTCTTCAATTAAGTAGACAATGCATAAAAATATCAGAATCAAAACATGCACAAGAAATTTTGCTGAAACTGATCAAATGGAAAGCCAACCAATTTACATGCAATTATCAGAAACACAAAATCTGGCATCTGAAATTAGCTGCAAAATAATGGCCATGTATTTTCTAAATGTTTATATTTATTTGAAAATGCACAAATTGTCAATCTGAAACATTGGAGATTGCTATATTTCCATTTAACATTAACTGACAATATGTGCATTAGCAGTGGTACGCTTACTCCATAAAAAAAAAAAAATTGATCTACAAATTCCCAATCTTATTTGTGTGAAGCATTCAGTAAATTAATATTTTTGAATTTATTTAAATATGAACAGTCACATATATTTACATATTTTTAATAATATAATTGAGAAGAAATAGGTGTTTTTAAAAATAAATATGGCACATCTAACCATTACTATAAGATATCTGCTAGTACAAAGAGAACACAACATAATTATTTTACATATTTTTAATAATATTTGTGCAGTATTCAATATTTAAATACCTACAAAAATATTAATTTATATAGAGCTATAGTTATATATATCCAGATATAAAAAAATCAAAAGAATTGGTAAGGTGACGATCTTGGTTATAAATATAACAATTTGCACAAGGCATGACAAGAATTGGCATGAGACTGAGTCAGTAAATCTTAATAAACTTGTGAAAAATTTCCCAATTTTTTGACATGTACAAGCCAATCCCTGCTTCACAATTTTTCAGAAAAAAATCCTCAACTTAAAATATATATTGTATGTACTTATGTATGTGTTTTGCTATGAAAAAACAAATAATTAATAATTATAGAAAAATTTTGTGTAAAGTCAAATTTATGTAAATTGGATGTATATAAATAAGGTAATACCTGCAAGTCTGATTATTTTGTCATTTAATCAGAACAATAACTTTAGGATAGAGATTACAGTGTAATTTGGCAAATTTCTACTTTATCAGTTGTGGAAAATTTCCTTATGAATAAATTATTTTCCTCTATTTTAACTCACTGTATAAATCAAACATTCAAGCACTTATCATAGTTGAGGATAATCATAAACATACTTAATAACTAACATTTCAGTATAGTGTACCCTCTTCAGGTTATACATTCAAACTTAATTTCGAACATCTAACAGCTTATGTACAGAATTTAAACAGAACATTGCTATGATTACAATTTCCAAGGCAGTTGATTTATACTTTAGAGATTACATAAATTAAACAAGTAAAATAAGAATCAAAATAATGCCTACTTAAATATTTAAGTAGGCATTATTTTATTCTATGTAACATTTTGAATCCAAACGTATAATCCAAACAAGCACTAACTCCCCCTGGATTATATGTTTGGATTTGGTAATTAATCCCCTGTGTGGTTTAGTAATGATTTGTAACATTTTGTTTTACTCTCTTGTAGTATATTTAACTAATGATCCAGCATTACTTTATATAAAAGATCTTCTGTAACTACTTTTTCACTAGTCTCTCCTCAATGTTTCCAAGGCACACTTCCATGATATAGGTAGCTCAGTGGATGTCCTGTCATTCAATAGCTTCTCCTCATTATTTCCAATGTCTCTGCTGTGGATGCTTGTGCTCTTTTCTTAACTGGTCATGGTTTTAGCTATTGAAGCTTATGCAATAGACTTAAGAATACAGTAGGATGATGTCAAAGTAGTAAGACTGATTAAGAAGAGAGCACAAGCATCCACAGCAGAGATTTTGGAAATAATGAGGAGACAGAATGATGAGAAGTTATTGAATGACAGGGCATCCACTGAGCTACCTACAGAATGGAAGTATGTCTTGGAGACATTGAGGAGACTAGTGAAAAAGTAGATACAGAAGGTCTTTTTATATAACATAATGTTGGATCATTAGTTAAATGTACTACAAGAGAGTACCTAAAGGATCCTATGTAGCATTTCTATGTTAAACTCTAACTAGAAACGAACCTTATGTAGTTTTGTATCTTTAGTTCACTGTTCTATTGTTTATGTTATTTTATTTAAATTACACATTATTTTGATTCTTATTTTACTTATTTAATTTATGTAATTTCTAAAATATAAATCAACTGTCTTGGAAATTGTAGCCATAGCAACATTCTATTTAAATTCTGTATATAAGCTGTTAATATTGAACGTCTAAGTTTGAATGTATAGCCTGAAGAGAGTACACTGTACCAAAAATGTTAACTATTAAGAGTTAAATAAAATGTTTATGATTATCCTCAACTGCAATAAGTGCTTAAATGTTGATTAATAGTATAATCAAGAAGATAAAGCAGATAGATAGAATATGTATATCACATTATAAAGAATGCTTTTGCAGAAACTTGAAGTGACAAAAAATTTTTCTGAAATTTGATATTTTTTAGCAGACATATATTTCAATAAAATATATATTTAAAAAACTCACAAAATGCCATACTACATTAGTGCAGAATTAATAAAGTTTAAAAAAATTTGTTCAAATATAATATATATATTTCAATATTTAATTTTTATATAGAAGTCATTTTTACACTATTATGGGATTTATTATTACTTTATTATTAAATGATTTAATTAGAGAATAATAAATTTTGTTTACTAAGCAGCAGAATGCAATTAAAGAATTACTTTACAATATTTTTTAAAGTATATCAATTATATATTTATTTATTACCTGAGTTTTTGTATATTTGAATTGACACCAGAAAGCCTATAAATTCCATCTACTATTCCATGTTCTTCTATAAATTCTGTACAACACTTTAAAACCAATGGAACTATAAAATATTTCAATAGTTGTTAATTAAAAAATTTATAACTATGGTTAAATATGTATATAACTATTTTAAAAACTATATATATACACAGATTTATTATATACATATAAATAAAATTTAGAACTTTGTATACAATTTTATTTATTTAGTTTAATGCCTTTTGCTAGAAATTAAACTTTATATTGAAAAATGTAAACTTTTCCCTATTTCAAAATTCATTTTCATTAAATATTGTAGGCAATAAAATAACTTTCTAAAATAGTTATTTCAAATATTGTTTTTTAAATAATAAATCTTCAATTCACATCATAATAGATGATGTAGTAAGCTAATTGTTAAACCTTTATGCTGGTAGTAAATTTTAAATCAACAAACAATTATGAAATATGCATATTGAAAACAGAACAGTTTTTTGTTAAGATTAAAAATTACTGTTATGAAACATATGCTGATCAGAAAGAAAAAACGTAATCCAGCTAGTGCCATGAAGTCCTCTATGATAACATTCCCCATATATTCATTTAAGTAGTCTGGTAGGAAATATTTGATGTTGGCATGGTATTATTCTTTAATATGGATACTGACTTTTCATTATTTTCTAACAATGTTGTAATTATTATTATTACATATTATTATTTACTTAGATTTAAAAAAAAGAAAGAAAGAAAGAAAAGAAAATCAGAATTTTATTAATATAGATTTTGAGACAATACCCACTCAAGTAAGTGGACTATTTGATGAAACCTAAGTCAAAACATATGTATTTTGAAGTATACCCTATAACAGAGGTGACAAACCTCTAAGGGCATATCAAAACTGATTGATTCATTAAAAAATTGTCTAAATTTTTGTAATAATTACTCCTCACATGTTTTGAGTATTAATTTAATTAAAAACAATATATCAGCTTCTAAGTTTTGCATGCCCAAAATGGAGATTATGAAATATAAGTGATTATCAAAAAAATTTTTCAATTTTGTTGATTTTGTAATAAAAATTAAGCAAATGTTATGGAAAGAACTAACCATTCTCAGTTCTACCAGAAAAAACTGATTAGTTAAAGAGAAAAAGAAAGTATCAAATAAAGCACTTTTTGCAGTAAAATTTTTCAAAACAAGTTTAATAAAACTAAACTGAATGTTTTCGGTGGTTTATACCACCCTCATCAGGTATTGCACTCGGTTAAAACCAAAACATTACAATCGAACATACAACATTGAAAAGAATAACTTAATTAACATTTTTTAACATTTTAGTTAACATTGTTCTATAATATAAGAAATAAGGAAACTGCTTTGTTACTTCTTTAATAAATTACTATGAGAAAGCACTTAACAGCAGGTGCATTACATTGAGCCTTAACTTTATTCTTAGTCTAATGTTTTCGATGTTAAATACATCATCATCAGGCATACATATGAAAGAATAGAATTTAACAACTTAAAAATTAGAACATTACTGGTTGGAACATCATTACGTTTCTATAGTAACCATAATCTAACTGTTAAACAAATAAATATAAAAATATAAAAATAAACGATATAATAACTAATAAATAACTAGTAAATAATGCGACATAACATAATGCGAGGGTAAAAATAACGCAGAGGAACAAAGTTGGTATGCTTCATTAGTTGTTAAGAGTTCTTTATACCAGTGATCATTCTCATTTGGGCAAATTGCATGCGTACGCGATTAAAAAAAAAAAGTTAATGCTGAATTTAATACACCTGCTGTTAAGTGCTTTCTTGTAGTAATTTATTAAAGAAGCAACAAAGCAGTTTCCTTATTTCTTATATTATGGATCATCTATGTACCTATAAGATAAATGCTTACATAATTGTAGGATCGAAATACCAGAATTTTCATATATTAAAATCATCCTATCTATAAAGTCTACAGATGTTAATTTGTAAGCCTTTCTCAGAAGAATGATAATTCTAAACTTTCCATTACTATTTCCAATAATCAGACAGTCTTTGCCTATACTGTAAAAATCCTGCTACCTAATATATTATGTCTGAGAGAGATTTTTCTTATAATAATATTTGGTCATTTTAAATATTCAAAATTCTTTAAGTTATGAATATTCTAGTTACAAACTTTTTACATATGATGCCACTTCAAATTTTAAAAAATTTTCCAAATTTCAAAAATTTTAATTATTATTATAGTGAAATGCTTTAATAAATTTTTAGTAAAATGCTTTAATGAATTTATAGTAAAATGCTTACATTACATTTGTTATTAAACAAATGTAATGTAAAAAACTATTATAACTTATCTAATTGTATTTAAGCCAATCTGTACATAAGCTGACTTCTCAAATTCAGAGTTTTAAAAAAAATCTATGAAAACTTAAAATCCATGTATAGACAGTCTCCAACATAAATAGATTCATATAATGTAATAGTTCTTACTGAAAATAAAAAATAAAAATAAACTATAAGCCAAATAAATAAGTAAAAGCAAATAAATAAGATAAGCTGTTTTTTTGCTATATATAGCCAAAAATATTTTTGAATTTATTTCAACTGAAGCATATACATGGATAGCAGATATTTCAACTGAAGCAGACTACACAGATAACCAAAAATATTTTTGAATAAAGAGTTTATCTTATTTGGCTTATAGTTTTATTTAATATATAGATTCTGTATATGTAGATCCATATTCATGTAGCAATTCCCTGAATCATGAGAAAAACCAACTAATTGAAATAACATCAATTGATACTAGTTTAGGTTTTAATTAAGCTATCATATTGCACATAGGATATATTATATCTGATAGTGGCTCAGTTTTAGAGACTATCATAACTGGCTAATATTCATAAGATCAACCAGAAAGTTAAAGAATAAGGCTAAATAGATTGCATCTAGACTCCTCCTAATAAACTGAAGGTATTGGATTCCAAATTGAATTCAATACTCCATATATAGTAAGCAACTGTCAACTATTTTTATTATTATATCTTTGTTATACATAACCTCAAAACAAGCACTGTAGCAAAGCGTACAAGTTTTACATGGTAAAACGTTTTCGGATATTACGGCTACAGTGCTTGTTTTGAGGTTTTGTAATTAAAGCAAAGAGTTCAATAGTTTTGTTATACATTAGTAATATATTAAGCAGCAGTGTTCAAT
>WUQG02003900.1:0-33205 GCA_011317285.2 Androctonus mauritanicus | reverse complement strand
TATGTATATATACATTGACCAGACGTCCCCGATTAGCCGAGACAGTCCCGGTTTTTGAGTCTTTGTCGCGGCTTGAAAAAAATGTCCCAGATTTATCTCGGTTTTGAATAAAATATCCCAGATTGTCCCGTTTTTTATTTATAAACAAATAGTAAATATTAAAAAATGATTAACTAGATTTAATTTTAAAAAATTAGCTACTGAAGAATTCTTCTTCCCAACTTTTACTATACATAGAATATAGTCACCCTAATGTAACCAATATGGATGAATCAATCTGAAGAAAAAGTGATAAAAGTGATGATAAAATATATTGTTTATGTTAAATCTCTTCCTGCTTTCTTTTTATTTTTCTATACAAATTTTTTAATAATTTACTTTTTTCATTATTTTTTTGAATTTTATCCATCCCCATACCCTATAACCTCTACGCCCCAAATATCTAGAGCAGCAGCTAGCGGGTTGAAATTCAGAAAATCTGATCACTTTAGTACATATATCTAAAAATAAATTTTCGTCATTTTTCATACGTATTGTCTTCATTTCGTAACAAATCATAAATAATTAAAATTATAACAATTTCTTATCTAAAAATGAATTTATATAAAATTTATAGATATTTAACTATTTGTAGTTTACAAAAATTTCTCGAGTTACTCGTTTTAATGTTATTTCATATTTTTCTAAAGGTAAATTACAGGTATATTTTTGTAAATTTTATCGAAAAATTCGAAAGAAATTATATTTTAATCTTGTATTATCCCATTGAAACAATAATTTATTTCAATAATTTTAATATTTTATTTTTCTGTTTTCATTTTTATTTTGATTAATTATATTATAGGTTATAATATCGAAATTTTAATAAATAAATAAATATATATTTTTTAATATCAAATTAAAAAAAATAATAATAATAATAAATTTTAATTGTGGTTATTCGCGGATTTTAATTTTAGTTCATGTTTAAGTTTGCATGACATTTTTCGGATTTTATAATGTTGAGCAGTATTATTTATGTAACCGATTATGGATAAAATGCAAGTTTATGTGATTATACTACATGACATAATCTCATAAAAATGTTACATAACTTAACAAAAGTAGAAATCTGTGTTTCTATAAGCTTGCCATCTGTTACACGTTACAAGAAGTCATTATCCGTCCCTGTAAATCTGGTTTCTCTGCATATTGGAATTGCCAGACGGGGATGTTTTCAGTTTATCGTGTTTTAAAGCTTATCATGTGCTATTTTTATTACTTTTAACGCAGCTAATTGTATTTAATAAAATAATGATTTTTTTAATTATTTTTTGTTTTAGATTCCTGTTATGGCAAATCAGCAGGATGAACCTTTAAGGTACGGATGCACCGATAATTGGTGTTGGAATCGTCGTGACAAATCACACGAAGTCAGATTATATGGACCAAAATTACGTACTGCACATTTTCATCCAAATTGGAGCAATGGCACAGCTGGTGTTCGTGGCACTCGCATTCTTAACAGAGGACGTTATTATTGGGAAGTTAAAGTATCTCAGAGGATATTTGGAACCAGCATGATGTTCGGAATAGGAACCAAAAAAGCTAGATTGCACGTGGATGCATTTGTTAACATGTTAGGAGAAGATGGTCAAGGATGGGGTCTTTCACACAAAGGTCTTTCACACAAAGGTCTACTTTGGCACAACGGAGAATGGAGACAATACACCAAACCATTCCGAGAAAACGAAGCAACTACTGTAGGTATTCTTTTCGATGGACGACAGGGTACTCTTACATATTATAAAGACGGAACGTGTTTAGGAGTAGCATTCACTGGTCTTCAACTGATCCAAGAAGAACTATATCCAATCGTATGTTCAACGGCTGCTAAAACCGAAATGTCCTTGGGTCAAATGAAACGAGAATATACAGATTTACAAGATAGATGCAGATTTGCCGTCATGAATTGTCTGCGAAACGATAACGATGTCATTCAGTTAAAGCTTCCTAATCGAATTAAAGCCTATTTATTAGAAGCTACGGATTCATCCACTGGGCATGATAGACCCAGGAGGAATGTTGTTACACAGCAAGCATTCCACGCGAGAATAGCTTATGCGGCTAAGAATTTAAATGGTGTGAAAGGTTCATGTTTATACGTGTGAATAATAGTTGCATATTTATAAAAAAAAAGTTAACAGTAAAATAACGATATTAATCATTTTCACAGTTAGTTTCTGTCTTGTAATGTTAGTAGTACTTTTATTTTCACTTGGAGATTGCCAAAAAAAAAAAAAATGAATAATACTGTACACTTTTCATCCTTTTGCGTTTACGAAAGCCAGATTGCGAATGTGCCTTTCTATGGCAGTGCCTCTTCATGGGATCCAAGCGCATTGCTTATCAAAGAGTTTATTTAAAAGAAGTTGTAGAGGGATTTAGAAAGAAAACCGAAAAGCGCTGATCTCTGTGCCAATTCGGGGATCTCCAAATTAAAAAAAAAAAAAATGATAATAATAAGTAATCAATTATTCCCCATCAATCGCGTTCAGTAATATATGTATGTTTGTACGCTTTATCTATCGCGTTGCTACGAATAACTTAATAATTGTATACATCAACGCTCTTCTTAGACTTCATTTATTAGATACGAAAAATCATACCGAAAAATTAATAAAAAAAAACAAAAAAAAACAAAAATACAATTAAAATTATGTATGTATAGAATTTTCCAATTGAAAATTTCTTTCCACAATTAATTTATGATATTTACCACGGAATATTGTAAATAGTAGATGCAAAAAAAAAAAATTCGCGTTATGTATTAATCAGCACGTTTACGTTTTTTTTTTTTTTTAATTTTTAATTATAAACATGATGAGTGAACTCTAGTCAAAAGAACATTTCGGTTGTTACACCAAGATTTTGGATCGAGACCAAATGTTCTTGTACATAGTAAAAAAAAAGAATTCTTTTATTACTCGTATATATGCATTCGCGATTCGTGAACTTGTATGTGTGTATGTCTGTATTTAAAAAAAACAAGCTTATTGTAAACGTGTATTGTGATGTCACCAAAAAATTTACGCATTGTAAAATCACAATTATGTCATTATGTATTCTTATAAAGATATTTATTTCTCTCTTTCTCTCTCTAATCTCCGTCATATCCTGATAATATTCATTTTTATGCCGTTTCTCTTATAGAAAAAAAAAAATGTAATAATATAAATTGATTTATTGCACTTTTTCCTCTTCATACATATGTAGTGTCTTTCCACTTCAACATTTGTAAAACGGGATAATTATATTCCGAAAAATGATTTAGACAATAAAAAAAGAAAAAAAAAAGAAAACAAGTCCCGTTGATGAAGTTTTCCAAAATTGGACTTTAACACTTCCTGGCAAAAATTTCACGAATATAATTGTAATTTTTCCCTGAAAATAAAACGAAATCATGAATTTCATGTCTTTATGTAATATTTTTTCTGAATAATTTCACACGGTCTAATTAGAAATTTGCATAAATTATTGAATTTGATAAGAACAGGGCCGGCGCTAGGTTGGACGTCGCACCTCCTGCCAAGCTGAAATGGACGCCCCTGAACAAATGGCAATTTATTTATTTATAAGGATGAAAGTTTATACTAATACTTTTCGAAATGGTGCCCACCTTGGAGTGGCACCACCTGCAATACAGACCCTGGATAAGAATATATACAAAGATCTATCTATAAAAAAATGTTTTAATTTTATAATTAATAAATCTTGTGTCAACAGATGGCACTATTTGACATTTTTCTTTTAAAAAATTTAATATGTAGTTTCATTTTTATGAGTTAATAATTTATATAGTATGCCATATAATTTTCATAATAAAAATATCTAAATAATAATCTATAATAATTTTATAAAACGATCTAATAATCAGATAAATTATATTAAAATATACAATAATAATTTTTTCTGTTCATAATACTGTAAAAAAAAAAGATTTTCTGGAATAGAAAGAAGCGATATATGGTTTAAAGAGCCAAAATTTACAATAAAATTTACATAAAATAATTAATTTAATGAATTTTTAATTTTGTTCAAACGCTCAACATATCGAGACTTGTCAACCGACGTTCAATACCGTTCTCTTCACAAACTTGGTTTAAATATACGTTAATTTTTGATTGTATTAGTTCGTTTGGACATTATTATGCAAATAATCAATAAAACCGATATTAATCGTCATAAATAATTAAAAAAATTCAAATATTAAAGATAAATATTAAAAAGAGAAAAATAAAAATAAAAAAATTACTATAAATAATTTAAAATTTGCAGTTACTCATCTTCTCAGAAGATGGCGCAATACGTATCATAGCATGTGTCATAGCGTGAATATGTTGATAGAATTATACCACGAATTATATTAACTTCAAAAAATTAAAAGTTAGTAAATGGTTATTTTTTTTATTTTATTTAAACCTCTTATTTTAGAATAATTTGCTAGTTTTAAATGATAATTATTATGATATAAAGCATTTTTATTTAGATGGTAGTAAATAATTTACATAATAACAAATTTTATTTAATAAACATGCATAATAAAACAGATATTCTTAATTTTAAATAATATATTTGCTTATTTACATAATTAAAAAGCAATAAATTCGATATTTAAAACGAAGCAATTTTTAATATATTGTAATTAAACTTTTAGTTTCCGTTTATAACAGTAGATGGCAGCAGTATTCATAGTTTTACTTTAGTTTTTAATTTTATAACGTCGTTCAGATACGTAATGATTTAGTGCTGAAAAGATTAAATTTCATAAATTAAGAATTGAATTTCTCACATTATGTCTTATTCATTTATGAATTATTAAACTCAGGGTCGGCGGAAGCGGGCCTGCAGGGCCTTGCATCGCAGGCGGGCGCCATTACAAGGTTGGAACCATTTCGAAGTGTTTGTACGAAGTTTCATTCTTATAAATAAATAAATTGCCATTTGTTTGAAGACAGCTCTGCAGGCGGGCGACCCGTACAGCTTAGCGCCGGCCCTGATTAAACTTAAATGAGAATAAAATTCATAAATATAACAGTTAAGTTGTCGCGATTGTTTTTAACTTGAATTAAAACCATAAACATAATTTATTGAAGAAATCCTGTTTGATAAAAAGAAAATTTGATGATTTTAATACTGGTAATTTTTACTTAACGTTTAAGAACCGATTTTAATACGTTTTTAATTACACAAACTCAAATTAAAATATGCAAAATTTACCTGTTGCAGTCGTTGTTGGGGTTATATCTCGCTAGGTTTTAATTAAATAGTAATAAATAAACCTTTTATAGAGTCAAATTTAGTACAAATACATTAAAACTCTACAAAAAAAAAAAAAGGAAACTAAATCTAGTGTAATAAAACTGGAATTGAATCAAAGTTACTATTAAATTCTCTAGAAAGTTTAATCTTGTTTTCAATACTTTTCTTGCAACAATTATAGATCCGTAGCTTTTTCTAGCGTTCTATCAAAAAGTCATTCCAAAAGTAATGTTTTTTTTTCTTTAGACATTAAACTTTAAAAGGTATAAAAACTAAATCACTCGCTAATTTTAATCAAGTATATATTCTCCATTTGAATCATTACATTTTAGCAATGTTTGTATAAAGTTTAAAAATTCGTGTTTAGACAAGCTGAGACATGTTTGAACAACTACAGTACAAAAAAAAAAGACATTATTTTTGGGATAAACCTGAGCATATTTGATTTCAGTGCGCTGTTTATTTAATTATAGAATGGAATTATAATTTTAATTAGAATTATAACGTTTCATTTATAGTTCTATAAAAATTTTAGACGGAATTATGTTATAAACCAGATATATAAATCGTATCCTTTTTATATGCGGCTGTTTTCAAATTAATTTCGAAATTCTATGATACGAAACAGCAGAAAACGGAAATCTACAAGCAGAAAACGGAAATTTACAAGCAGAAAACAGAAATTTATCCGTAATTTGATACGTTTGCCGATTTTCTGAAAGGTGAGATTATTAAAATAAAAACAGTTCTGTATGATATTTTACATTATTCGGAATATTAAATGATGAAAACGATTTTTATAGTTAAATATTAATTAATATTTTTCTAATAAATTAAAATTATGCAGGAATTATTTTTTGATACAGGTGTTTTCGCGGCGTGGCAACTGTTTAACAGTATTCGTGTGCAAAATAATGAATCGCTTTAGAAATTCTTCCTGTTTTTGAAAAATTATATCATTAAATATTATGATTCATTACAATTGCGCAATATTTATTTATTTATTTTTTTTAATATAAAAAAAGAATCGAGAATCAAATTTCGAACTTTACATAGATAGTTGGAGCTTTGATGATAAGGGTGTTTTGCTTGTATCCGAATTAACTATAAACGTACTTAATTATAACTATAAATTTTGAACTATAGTGTTAGATAGAAACGATATAACTAGTTCTGTCGAAATTATTTTCGAGTTAACTATATCAATCGCGCCATATTGGCTACAGCTTTCCTGGAAAAGTACTTGGCCTCTTTATAAACGATGGTCTTCATCTTCGAATCTAAAGTAACCTACTCGAGGTCAACTTTTCAATGTATTCTTGCTTGATGATGCGTATATTTGTCTCAATTGCTTAAATGAGCATCATCATCATAATATTTTATTTAATGCTGTTCTTGAAAATTTCGAAAATAAATCGAACAATATGTATTATTGTATTCGGGTTTTTACTCAAATCAGGAAGTAACGTAAGATAGTCAAACTATGACGCATCATATTGTTAACTAAAGTTTTTCACCATTTTATGTACTGTACGAATAAAAATGCCAAATATTTATCATTATAAAACATATTGTTTATTATTCTTATATGAATATTTTGTCTCATCTACAAAATTATGTTTATCGAAGTACGTTTTGCAGTGTTCATGTTTTTCTTAAAATACGCGATGTTGCGTTTCAACTGGTAACCATTGAAATGTTTTCGTGAAGATTTAGAAGATAATTGGTACGATTATCTTCTTTCGTCATATGGAAATTGCACATTAACTCGGGAAGTTTAGAAATAATATTTTAGTATCTATATTTTGTTATTATTTAATTTGGGTTATACGTCATTTATAATCTTTCATTCCTGAGATGTGATAATATATATAATGTGCCAACTATGAAAACTAAGTTTCTTCCTTAATGATTCAATAAAAAAATATATATATAAATTATTTTGGATTTTATAGAAGGAAAGTATTAAGAGATGAAGTTTACTATATCGAAAATTTAATATTGTGTAAGGAAAGTATGTCAAAATGATAAGAGTTTGTTAGGAAACTGCATTTAACAATTTTGTTTATCAAACATATTTAGAAGAGTCGCGTCGAAATACAAATTCAGATTCTTACAGAATAAAAATCTTACTCTAAATAGCACACTGAAAATTTCACAGATTTACGAGTGTATAACGAATTTAAAGAGATTTATTCTATAGAATTCGTGATTTAAAAAAAAGAGAGAATTACTTCTACATTTTTCAAGAGTTTTTATAAGAACAGCTTCTATATAAAATCCATAAGATATATTTTTCAAACTATATTTGAAAATTCTTTCATAGAAGTACTTCCTCTAAGGATTTTTTTCGACATTAAGCACCTCTGACGTTAGAATGAAACGTTCACCAACAGAGAATCATTCTTTTATGAAAAGTTTTCTGAGGGGTCGTGACCCTAAACAGTGTGTTATTCTTTAAAGCATGAAATGACTAAAGAGTGTTATAAGACAGACTGAAAAAAAAAGAATCCTAAATGGCAGAACAAAGGTCAAACGAGGCTTGAAATTTTAACAAGACTTGCCCAAATGACCGCTATTTCTTTCTACTTTAATAAAGATTTCTATATTTGGACTGACACATTGCCACTCGGAGAGAGAGAGGTCTGACGCCTAAAGTAGGCCTAGAATACATTTCCTTATTCAATAACTATTCCTTTTAAAGCTACTAGACTCTTTAAATTAATTCGCTACACATTAATGTATCTCATAGGCCTAAATCTACAGTTTGTTCTGAGGATAAATAATAGTTTTAACAGAAAAATTAAAATATTATTTTTATGGAAATTATAAATAAAAAAAAAAATCATTTAGTCAGTTCTGTATAAAAGCGTACAAGTTAAGGAGCCGATATATCATTTCGTTTTATATTCTATTTATATGAATCCGTATGAGGTCCTCTAATGAGAACAAATCCTGTACTACATCAGGCGATGGGAATATAAGAGATACTGTATGCAGCGGGACATCCATATCTTATCTAACTCAACTTGTTTGAAGAAGTCTATACAATTTCCAAACATAAAATTTCTCGGACCACCCCGAGACCTGCAAGATGACGAGGACAGCACCACTACCTGACTACTAATAGGTTTAATGCTGTGGGACACGGTGACATGTACGTCTCTTCTTGTACAGTAGCTGCTTGTGTGGTTTTAAAAATTTATAACCCAGTCTCGGGGCTTACTAATAAATTTACTATAATTTAGAGTCGTTCCGAGTTATTCCTACAGGAATTTTTTCCCATTTAAAAAATGTTTATCAATTAAACTTAATGGGACTAGTTTGTTTGTTTTAATGGCGTTATAAACAACTTTATAATTTTTTGAATGCGTCATTTGAACGATCTCCACGTAAATTAATTGTTTAAAAAAATATATCTAATGAATTTTTATAAAAATTTTTATTATTTTACCCATTATATTATGGTATATTCGAAAGGAGTGTTTATTCCTTATGAAGAGACAGCTGTCCTGTGCTGTAAACAGTTTGTGGGCCACCTCCCACTGCGATTGTCGTAAAAAACGACACAACCTCCTGCTGATCGAATGCGATTTATAACTTGGATTAAACTTGAATATATATATATTTTTTTCTGTCGAACCCATTTTTTAAATATTTTTCCGAGTATATTTAAATTGTAAATTTATTCTTTACACTCGTATCTATAATTCTGATTTAAGAAAGAAGGTAAAGAAACTTAATAAACCAGTTTGGGTATTGCTCGCATCTATTAATTAGTAATTTTTGTTGTTTTTTTTTTTTAAAGCGTATCTGTTATAAATTTTATTTTATAAAGTAGATGGGTGGGAAAATTTCAACTACCTGCTACAATCACCTGAGAAAATTTTGATAATGAATACCGTATATAACCTTGGATAAAGATAAGACCGACTTTTGCACTTTAAAAACTTTTTGAGATTTTTTGAGGTCAATTGATGAACTGAAAAAGTACTTTTTAAGTGCAATTAAAGTTAAAATTTGTGTTAACTCGATCACAGTTAAGATTATGTAGGCCTATGTTCTTCTTCACTTCTTAATATGGAGGGTGTAGCGTAGATCTATGTTTTCGGTAGTTAATATTATTTATATTGTTTGAAGTCCGGTTAAATTTAACTCGGATAATTGAAGTTCAATTAAAATTGTTGCTACTTCTTGCCAATTAAAATTAATTGTGTCTTTGTAGCGAAGTTAAATGTATGTTTTATAAAGTTCTGCTTAGATCTGTGTTATGAAAATTTCGAATTTGTCTCGAATCCTACCGATAAAAATTTCCAAAATTGCTTTTCTTGTACTTTATGAAAAACGATAAGTTTACAAATATAAATTTCATTAAATCGTAAGTTTAAGATACGTTTAAAAAAAGTTTAAATCAATAAGTACTCGTAAAACTGAAACCTTTGTAACTGTAATCAACGTTATCAAAAATTTGAAAGATTAAAAACTATACAAACAAAAATTGTAGTAACTCTTCAAAGATAAAAACTTTTCTTGAATCGACTGGAAACAAACGAAAGTTATGAGAATGATAACTGACTTTTATAATTAATTAATTAAAAAAAAAAAAAAAATTAGCTAAGGTTAACTAAACTTCAGCATGCACAGAAACAATAAAGTTTAAATACAATATTAGTGACTCAACTGTTTCGACTTATCGATGTAATTTAACTAATTACGCTTACTCATTGTTTAAATTTCATTTTGCTATAATTTTTTTTTAGAAAAAAGGAAATTGAGTCCCGCGTTTACCTTTAAACAAAAGATTTTTTGATAAAAGAATAAATAATATTGTCCAAGAAGGCAAAGAAATGATAATAATGAGAACAATCAAACATACAGTCTCTCCACGGTGTGATAAATGATTAAAAACTCATTTAATGCTACTTTACAAAAAGTAAATTAGATTATTCATCATTAATAATTAAATAAGTATATTTAAATTTATTCTGAAATTTCAAACATTCGAAGGTGTGTAACGTTTGTTTAATCGTCTCGCCTTAACAAAGAGCAATTGTTTTTTTTTTTTTTTTTTCTGACGTCTTTGTTTTTGTCGAAAATTCCGCATTTAAATTCGCCACGCACTCTATTTTTATGAACACATCTTTCTATATCTGTTCATGAACTATGACTATTAAAGTGTTTTGTATCGAGCGTATAACAATACCTTTATATATATATACTAGGATTACTAGGCGAACTGTTAATATACTTAAACAGCGTAACGTGACATAACATCTCACCTAACTGATGTATATATAAAATGTCTTCTGATAAACCAATATTTAAATAATTTTAAACACTAATTCTCGTCTTTGTAATGGTTAAAAATGATCCCAATCGGGTGTTTTACTGTTAAATCGACGATACGAAAATTATATTTATTACTTATTATTATTATTTTTTTTTTTAATTTGGTCCTACGTTTGACACCATTTCTCCAAGCCGTAAATATTTAAATTCGAAATTTTTCCTGTCCTATATTTTTTGATAGACCAGGTTATCTAAACAACAACACGGGGATGCGGGTTTAAATGGGTAAAATATCAAAATTAACGGAATCCTAAATATGTCAGATTTGACACGGCTCGTGTATATCGTGTATGTATATATATATATGTAACTTATATAATATATACGTGTACATCCATATGAATTATGTGATTTCTAAAACAATGACGTCATATCCTGTAGAGGAATACAGATATACCGAATATCAGAAGAGAAAAAAATTCTTTTTTTTTTGTTTTCGAGTTAAGTCTACCAACGTTTCTCACGATAATAAATTGAATGTGCGTGTTTCTTAATGGTAGCTTGTCTCTAATAGATAAATAATAACGTTTAATTCACGAAATCTTTCTTAAAACTACGTCTTCTAGTGGTGAAAAGAAGGATCTGTTTTACCCGTTCTATTATGAAAAAATAATGGACATGCTAATAGAATTACCACAATACCGAGAATTTGCGTGATCGTTTCCAATAGGATGCATGAAATCACGTGGTAGTTAACAATTTTTCCGAACTCTTATCCAATTATTAAGCAAGTGTTTTGTACTGTACCCTTCACGTTTTAAATTTAAACAAGTTTAGAATGCTCTAGGAATTCATTAAAAAAAAAAAACGATTACGGCGAAGGAGAAAAATGCTCAATTATTGGATAAAACAGATAGAAAAACGATTAACGAACAGGAAATATTTTGTATTTTTATTCATAAAAGTTTAACGTGTTAGTAATTTTCGCGCTGATAGCTTTTCTAACGAATAAGATAAGGTTTGGTTTGGAACAATTCGGTTAATGTGCAAAAATTTTCACGCATAAAACTAGGATTAGGTGCAATATTCATATATAAATCTGTGTTTACTTTAAATATACGAGTGTGGTGTATGCATAACAGATAAATTAAGGATAAAATGTTGGAAAACTTATCACAAAAATGAATTTTAGAAAAGGTGTAAACATACTGAGAGTAGATCACTTATGAGAGAGAGCCATGCTGCTAATTTCCTATTTTGAGCGCTAGGTGGCATAAATATCTCTCCACGACACTTGACAAGGAAGTTAAAAGAATATTATAAAAAGCAACCGGATTGTTGAACTTATTCTCTGCCTACTTTTTTAATCTTCTTTAGATTCGCCAATCGCGGTTTAGAGGGGTGTGATCCGGTCTATGGGGATAAAGGTAGGCCTTAGCTGGCGTGCTTCGACTCGCCACTAATGGGGATCAAAAATACAATGGACTGTTTTTGTTTTTGCCTTTTGCTTAATTAGATAAGAATGGTTAAGTTTAATTGGCAATCTAAACTTATGCACAGACTTTTATAACCTTATATATATTCTTTCGTGTCACACCTGGCATTTACAATATGAAAGAATCAGAGCTTCGTCTCCAGAAATTTTTCAAATGCTTTTATCTCACCTAATAAGAAAAAAAAACACACCTTTTGGAGACTTGCCTTCGCTCCAAATTTGGTAATAAGTCAGCCAGTTGATTAAATTAATGCTGATGTTCTTCGAAACTAATTAAATGCGAATAAAAGTTTAACATTTATACTTAAAGAAGGCATATCTTCAGAGAAAAAGTTTACTATTTATACTTAAAGAAGGCATGTCTTCAGAGAAAGAGTGTACTATTTATACTTAAATAAGGCATATCTTCAGAGAAAGAGTTTAATATTTATACTTAAAGAAGGCATATCTTCAAAGAAAGAGTGTACTATTTATACTTAAATAAGGCATATCTTCAGAGAAAGAGTTTACTATTTATACTTAAAGAAGGCATGTTTTCAGAGAAAGAGTTTACTATTTATACTTAAATAAGGCATATCTTCAGAGAAAAGTTTAATATTTATACTTAAAGAAGGCATGTCTTCAGAGAAAATGTTTAATATTTATACTTAAAGAAGGCATATCTTCAGAGAAAGAGTTTAATATTTATACTTAAAGAAGACATATTTTCAGAGAAAGAGTTTAATATTTACACTTAAAGAAGGCATATCTTCAGAAAAATAGCTTAAAAAATATTTGTTAAACTATACACTACCTAAATTATAAGATTAATTTTTAATATTTATGTCGATAATCTTATACGATATGTGAATAATATAACATATTATTAAAATTATAATTTTATTTTTATATTTTTCTTCGTATTAAAATATAAACTTGTTTCTTTTTTTATGTGAAACTTCAAGGATCTTTCTAAATCTGGTTGATGAAATTTTGAAAGATAGGTTAAAGGATGTCAGAGTTCACCAACCCTACGGTTTAAAGGTTACTTGATATCTTTTTTTACATAATAAGCTTAACTAAACTGTCGAAATAGTTTTGCTACTTAAAGAAAAAAAATGATTTTATATTCAGATGAGTTTTCTAGATAACCTATAAGTCTTACATATATATATTCTCATCACTTGAGAAGATATATAAAGATTTTGATTTTTATACAGTTGTAATGTGTTTTTGATGGATCTTAAGTAACTGAATGATGTTTTTTTTTTATTTAATCCCATAAGTCTAGCAAATTTTCATAAAGTAATGGAAATTTGCTAGAATTATAGGATTAAATTGTTACTTGTTAATCAAAAAATATATAATTTAATTTATTGATTGAAAGTTATGTATAGTTTTAATATTCACAACAAATTTCACGATTATTTTTTTATTAATAAATATATATTGTTTTTTTTTCATTAATTATAGCAGACCAACTCTCACTCAATTTATATGCCATAGTAAAGTAAGATTTTCATATTGATTACCTAAGTGATTCTCTGATAAAAATAATGCGACCAATATAAATTTTTCGATACAACGACCAAAAAAAAAATCTACATCGAAAGTTTGAGCCAATTTCTAACTGTCTTTGGCTTTCATTCTACTGAGACAAAAATAGTTCAAGCTATATACTTCGTCTACAGTTATGCGTAATTTACGTCTTTATGCAGTGAATGAAATTTGTCTATCTATCTTCAAGGATCTTACGGTGAAATTCAGACAGGTTGAAAGATGTTAGAGTTACCCACCTCCTAGGATTTAAAATTTACTTTGATACGTCTTTATTACGTAACAAGCTTAACAACATTCGCTGTCTGAATAATCTTTTCGCATATAGAAAGAAATTATTTTATATTCAGATGAATTGTCAAGATAGTTTCAGTCAGCCAGAGGAAAACGGTTAAATTTAAATCGGCTCAAAATTATTCTTTGAAGCGTAAAAATATCATTAGATATTTTTTTTTATTGGATTGATCATGTATACATATCGTTCGTTACAAGTAGGCCTAATGTATTTATCAGTTATTCACCTTATGAATATATTTTTTTTATTCTAAAAACGAAAAAATGTCGTCTACTCTTATGCTTTATAAAGTATATGGGATAAAATGGAAAATATCGTTATCGTAGCAAGTTGATTGCTGTGTAGAATTAATGAGAACACGAACGAAATTAATACAAATATAAAACACAAAAATTTATTTTTAAATTTTCCTAATACCTAATAAAAATTTGCAATTTTGAATTCCTTTATTACATTAAGATCTAGAGAAAAATATTAAAAAAAAAAAATCTACGCCATTGAAAGATGTAGATTTTTTTTTTAAATATTTTTCTCTAGATCCTAATGTAATAATAAAACTCAAAATTGCAAATTTTAATTATTAAACAGTATTATTTTTATTGTTATGTATTAAATTTAAAAATAAATTTTTGTGCTTTGTATTAATTTCGTTCATGTTCTCATTAATCCTACACTGTTAAGTTAATAATATTTTCCTTTTTTTTCCATAATATTTACTTATAAAAACATAATGCTACTATATGAATAGATGACAATTTCTTCATTTTTTTTTTTGGAATAAAAAATATTTATAAGATGAATAACCGATAAATGCATTAGGCCTACTTATAATGACGGATATATGTGATCAGTCCAATAAAATTTTCCTTTTTATGATATTTTACGAATATAAAATATTTAATTAATTTACAAACTATATAGAAATGTTATTTGATATTATAATGTAGGAAATAAAATATATTTTTTTTTTTTCTATTTTTTAACAATTTTTTTTTTTTGCACGATAAAATTTTTCGGTATTTATACGGGTTTAACTTTTATGAAAATTTTTATTCCGTTTCAAATATCTGTGGTTTTTAATTCTTTGCAGGATTAAATATTCATTATTCAATCCTTTACAGGAATTATAGGAATATTTTTGGTTTTTAATCCTTTGCAGGAATAAATATTCAATATTTAATCCTTTACGGGATTATATATTCAATCCTTTACAGAAATTACAGGGAATATCTGCGATTTTTAATCCTTTGCAGGATTAAATATTCAATATTCAATCCTTTACAGAAATTACAGGGAATATCTGCGGTTTTTAATCCTTTGCAGGATTAAATATTCAATATTCAATTCTTTACAGAAATTACAGGGAATATCTGCGGTTTTTAATCCTTTGCAGGATTAAATATTCAATATTCAATCCTTTACAGGAACTACAGGAATATCTGAGGTTTTTAATCCTTTACAGGAATAAATATTCAATCCTTTACAAAAATTACAGGAATATTTACAGTTTGAATCCTTTACAGGAATAAATATTCAATATATAATCCTTTACAAGATTATATATTGGAATTACTGGAATATCTGCGGTTTTAATCCTTTGCAGGATTAAATATTCAATATTCAATTCTTTACAGAAATTACAGGGAATATCTGCGGTTTTAATCCTTTGCAGGATTAAATATTCAATATTCAATCCTTTACAGTAATTACAGGAATATCTGAAGTTTTAATCTTTACAGGAATAAATATTTAATATCCAATCCTTTACAGGATTGTATATTCAAATATCTGTGGTTTTTAATTTTTCACAGGATTATCTGTAGTTTACAAGAATTACAAGAATATCTATGGTTTTTAATATTCAATCAACCAAATATCTGTAGGTTTTAATCGTTTACACGATAAAAAAAAACTACAGATATTTATAACGTATCGACTTCATTTTAAAGATAAATTTTAAATAATTAAACGGGCGAAGATTAAGGAAAACAAAAAAAGTAATTTCCGAAACGTTTTCTTAATTTACAATTGATTGATAAAAATATTGTATGTTGTTATAAACTGATAATGGAGTCGGCAAATGGATTATACATTCTTGACCATGCATGCAAGTTTAGGTAATGGATGAACTAATGATATGGTCATAGTCAATGTAGTAGATGATAAGCTGTACCCCGAGGTAACTGGGCGTTGTCATATATTTTCATTGAAGTGTGGGAATGATATGACCCTCTGGCTGCCTAGTTGTACTATATTTGTGAATGTAAAAAAAAAAAAATATTGACAATGGGAGAGTTCATTGGGTACGATCATTCAATAATGATTCATCAACGACTTACGATCTGTTATTTTAATTTTATGTCTTGTTAATCTGTAACGACAACAATTTTTACTATTAAAAAAAAAAAAACCTTTAATTGCCAAACTTGCGGATTGTTTACAATTTGTAAAATATATTTTTTTAAAAATAATTTAAAACTTGTTCCGAAAATTTTATTTGTTTATACAAGGATAATATAAATAATTTTTTTTTCTTTTGTTTAATTACTTAAGGCATTTCGGTTAAAGAATGTAGAACTGCAAAACTCGGTTATTTATCGGTACGCATTTTAAAGCATAGGCATAATTGAAAGCTGTCAAATATTTTGCATTAAAAAAGTTAAAAACGAAAATGTTTTTCCCAAAGGCAAGTACATAAATCAACTATTAAATACAGTAGCATTGTAAGAGTTTTTTTGCCTTAGGCTACGTTCAGCACTGCCATCTCAAATGCGTTGCCTCCAGGCTATTTCCCACAACCCTTGGGGCTAGGTCCTCAGTTGATAGTTGCACGGGGACCAGAAGGAAGTGGAGAGTGGGTTGAACGACCTATAGCTACCGAACGAAAGAAGTTGGACACTGCAGTGCAACGCCATCTGGACAAGTAGCATAAACTAAATACATTGTTCCTGACCTAAATAACAAAATTGTTCTGATGATTTCTGGTTGAAGTAAAAATCCCGCACAAATCTCTCTCTCTCTCTCTCTCTCCCTCCGAATGGAAATTATCATCAATTTCCCATCTGGAGCACTAACAATAAGAAACCAGTGATGAAAATTTTGAATAATTTAATTCGAATTTGGTTTCCCTATATACGTATAGCCTATATAGATCTAGATTACAATGCACTTAATTGCTCTAAGAGAACTAAATCTGAATTATCAGAATCCTCATAACTTCGGTCATAACCACGCCTTAGGCAACGCCTTTTTCCGGTGTCAAAGAGAGAAGAAAACATCTCAATTAAGACATCCGGACTCAATCCGTCATCAAAAATTAGTGACATTATTGTAGTAAATATTGTTTCGGGCTACTGAAGTACACATCTATTGAGATCTTTTTACTCGGAACCAAACGAAAACGAGAATGTTTGCATTCGCGCCCATTTTTCGGTCCGACATATTAGAGACTTCCATAACTTTTTATGCACCATGAGGTTCTATCGCGTGATGTTGCATCATTAAATGACTCTTGTAATTAAACTTAACTAGTATAAGGAACCTACGTTCACGCAAGATTGTGTGTTGTATGTAATATACTGTCGTCGTAAATTTTGCATTTTTTAGAAATATTTTAAGTGCAATATACGTTTTTTTTTTTTTTTCTTAGTAAAATCGGTTTTCGGAATTCTGTCTACTCTCATCAATCTTTTATCTTTGCAATAAACATTCTTGAACTTGCATTCAAGAAGAGAAAAGGTTGCATTTTATTCGATACATTTCTTAAGATAAAAACCTTTTTAAATGCTTAATTTTTTTTTATTTATTTAAATATGAAAATAAAAAGAATATTCTTCCATTCCCCGGACATTTAAATTGCACTTTTCATAATTCTTCTATGTTATTCTGCCATAAAACTATGCAAAAAATGTAGACTATATAAAAATTTCCACCTTGATCATTTGATCGATTATGGATAAAATATGTGCAATAATTATCCAAACAGAAAAAAATATAACAATAATTACGTTTATATTCAAATGTATACACATAGGATTTATTCATTTAAAGATATTTAGACATAAATCACGATATAATATCGTGACAACAGTATCCTGTTTAGAAAAAATGTCACGAAAAAGAAATAACTTCTAATAACATTCGTGCCGAAGGACAGTTAAAGAAAAATAATGAAATAAATATTCATTTATAATATTTTCTGCAGATATTAACGTTCATAAATATTCACTGTAAAGTAGCTCTACTTTTTTTTTTTTACGAATTTTTCTAAATATTTAACAATTAAATTTTCTAACACGGTCGAAAAATCCGTATGGTTTCAGAGTTTGTATGCAAACAAAACTTCGACGATTTTGATAACGGGATAAATTGGTCTATAAATTAAGGAAGAAGAAGAGATCCATAAATAAAAAATAGTAATTTTATATTTAAATTATTTTGTTAGAAGAATATATTTTAATCTAATGATAGGTTTTTAAAACGGTCGTAAATTGTAGCCTATTTAATTTAGTTATAAAGTTGTAGGTTATTAACATCTTTTCGATATTTGGTTTTTCGTATCTTAATTTCCTTCTTCCTCATCCGATAATAATAATAATAATAATAATAAATATTTTGTATATTTAATTAAATCATTTTTACAAATGCTAGAGATTGAATTCTTCTGTGTATCAAAATTCTTAATCTAACAGAAAAATATAGCAAAAAAAATTTCACCAGACGTGTTCTTTCGACTAAAATTATCATCTTTTATAGTCGTCTTCCAGATAATTTAAGAACGATAATCATTTTTTGTTATATTTTCTTTGAAGTTGTATAGGTATCAAACTTAGTTACTCAAAGTGGTGATAGATTAAACAATATTTACGTTAGATAATCCGCCTAATAATACGATTCCATACATAGTTCCAAAACATGATGAATGTTGATAAATAATATCGGACAGCGTCCTCTAATAAAGGAAATTAGATTCCTAACCGCATACTGTACTAAGAACAGACTTATGATCTTGCTCTAAACATAGCGGAAAGCACAGAAATTATAAGGAAACTTTATAGACTAATGGCACGATATTATTGTTCGAGTCTATCTGATACATTCGCTAAGCTGATTAAACCGCAAAATACGCTTAGATAACGCGGTCTCGCATCTAAAGAACTTCCAAGACAATTGTAACTTTTTTTTTTTTATTAGAACATGACGTAATGACCCATATTCGAGCATTTTGCAGAGCAAAATCTGTTAATGAACAAATAAATCACATTTATCTTCTTGGTTTTTATTTTTCTATTTTTCTATAATATATTAAGCTTATAAAGGGTGAGCCTGATTTTTTTTAATCTACTAAGCACGGATAAGAGTGAGATTCTTTGATTTTTTAAAATATGTAGTTAGAATATAGGTAATTTTTTTCCATGCTGACCAAGTTATGAAAATTTAACTGTTGAAGGTGTGTATATTCGTAGAAAACTTGGAGTAAATCCATGTTAGACAGTTTGCTGATACAAAAATCACGTTTTGCAGTAATGGAAAATTTGGAATGTTATAGGTCGGCAATGCTGTCTGGTTAGATTAATGATGATGTCACTAAGTTTAATCGAAGAAAATTTTAATTATACGTTTGTTTACTTCCAATTTATCTAATTGTGATGTATTCTTGCATTAATGGAAGCTCATTATAAATCGATTTATGTAGCTCTCTCTTACCTATGATGGATGATTGCTTATTTACCTAAGATATATCAGACTCAGAAGAATTTTTAATAAGAACTGAATATATTTCTATCAAATTATCTCTAGGAATTTTTTTTTATTTACTAGCGGTTCTGTTTCTAGTTTCTGCTACTTTTCTATAAACCTATTTCTTGAGATAAAAAAAAAAAATTATCACAAGTATAGTAATTATAATCTGGAAATCGAGAAATCAAAAATATAACTGTTAAGTAATCGAAAGATTGTAATCGATTTTTACAGTATTTAATTATCGATAATTTAATACTTAAATTAATGAAATTAATTTACGTATTCCGTTCATCTGATGTTAACGAATTTATGAAGAAATTTCGATAAGTTTCGTTAATCCAAACAACAGCTCATCAAAATCCATTGTGCAAAATCCAGATATATATTGATGATCATCATAATGTCGACATTGAAAAATTATAGGTCTATCACATAATGGGCGGAGTTCGCATTCTGTGCTTAGTAGACAAAAATTGAGTTTCATTCTACATCTTACATCCGTGTTTTGTGCATTCTTTCTCATTTCTTTCTAGTTTTCAAATTTTTTAACAGTATATTTATGACGTTAAGCCGATATTGTTAAGAACTTATATTAATCTTTAATCGTTGTTATTAATCTTTATGGACTATATAGGCTGTTACTGATATTGTCTATAATTTAATAAAAAATAATAAAATGTATCGAAATCTTTATTCTGCATAAAATACCAAAGAATCGCTAAAAATGTTCACGATATCGAAAAATCTCTTTATCAAAATGGCAACTTTCCTACGAAAGTTTATCGCCGCATTATTCAAGTCTAAATTTATGGTGAAAGCAAAGATTTTTGTGCGATTTCACATATAAAATATTATTTCGTATAAACGTGGAGAGAAAAATGATGTTGCTAAACATATTTAGCGAATTATTTCCATCAAAAAAATATCTTCGGTTTCTCGAGATAATATACTTCAACCTGCGACCATTCACGATTTGACAAATAACGTTTCGTTCTATAAACCCCATATCTATTTCTCTATCTAACTACCGTGTCAAAACCCGGACGAATGACCTAAGTACGTCATTATAACGATATTTACCTAGCAGCGAAGAAAATATTATAACTTATGCTATTATACAGGTCAATATAAGCTTGAGACGCATAGTTTCTTCATCTCATATTATGTCTAAGCAGTTTCCTAACCCAAGCAGAACTCAATCATCAAAATCATCTAAAAAAATGTGCCAAATTTAGTTAAGAATTAATTAAATTGAGGAATGTTTAAATTTGTGTTTACAAAAGATTTATAATAAAGTAATTTTTTATACGTTCTTACAGTTCGTTTCATAGCATTCCAGTTCTATAAGATTTATCACACAATTTTTCACAGATTGTTTTATATTTTATATAAGAAAATTAATTAAATGATAAAACTTCTCTATCATTTTTATAATAGCATTTATTTTGATTTTTATTAATTAATTATCTCGTAAATCATAACTTATACAGTTAAAAAATTTAGATTTTTATAATCCGTTCAGTTTTAAGCATTTTTCTGTTGTAAAAATAAGATAAGATAAATTATTCTGATGGTAATTCATTCATGTTTCTTCTACAGTCCTATATAAACCATATACAACCGATAATATGTCGGATAAACATCCGATATATTATCGGTTAAATCAGATGTCTTACATAAATCATATACATCTGATTACATGATACATCTGTCCACAGTCTTCCATAAACCATATACCCTACATCTTCATAAACCACATCCCATAAACCATTCTTCCACATTTTACATAAACCATATAACCGATAATATGTCGGATAAACATCCTACGTATTATCGGTTGTGTATGGTTTATATAAGACTGTCCACACTCTTCCATAAATCATATACTCTACATCTTCATAAACCACATCCTATAAACCATTCTTCCACAGTCTTATAAGCCATATAACCGATAATATGTCGGATAAACATCCTACATATTATCGGTCGTATATACGGATTATGTAAGACTGTGGAAGAATGAATGAATTTACTGTAATCTAATAAAAGTAGATAATTTAATAAAAAAATTATGGTTAATAATTTTAGATAAATTTTTCGTTTTGAAACTGAAGTCAATTCAAAAATTGTTTTTTTTTTTTCCCCTCTTTCCTATTTTGTATTGCGTGAGATTCTGCAACGAATACATAAGCTAATAACTGACCGAAAATAATTTAAAAATATTGAGAAATTCAGAAACAGGGTTAAACTATTTTAGTTGTGCAAATGTTTAAAAAAAAATGGTTTTATTATCGCCAACTTTTAAAATTATATAATTATCTTATAGAAGACAGGTAAAAGTTCGAAGAACTGAAGAAAAAAGAAAAAAATCTTAAATTATTTTTATAAAATTTAACGGTTTTTAAAGCAGGAAACTATCTCAGAAAAAAAAAATAATTGTAGTGATTCGCTATGTGTAAGAATTAAGCGCTGTTTTATGTAATAATAAGAATTATCGGTGTATTTTGCTACAACATATAAATTATTTAACATGTAATTGTGTTAGAAAAAATTATGAATTTACATGTGACAGATTTACAACTACATTATTTCGCTATGGTACCGAAGCATATACAAACTGCAAGAGGCCACCATCTCTCTTCGGAGCTGAGAATACTGAATATTTATCAGTTTAAAAAGTATTGGATTTAAATATAATATTAAAATATAGTAGGTCATCATTAAAGTCGGTCTTAAGTAGTCGCCATCTTGTCTGGGCGCTTCTTTTATACCAACTGACGTCACATCTTTCCAACCGAGAGAAGTGACAGTTGCCATACAATTACCGTGCAACGGTCCAACGAACAGGAGATGGAGCAATCTGATTGTCGCGATAAGGGGACACTGTTGTGTCCTAATCTAGATTTGGGGATTGCCGTGCCGAAGGTCATATTAGCTTGCCTGCAGCGCCACCAACAGGAAATGACGTGGGAATGTCCTACCCCAGTTTGGCATGGGTTTGTATACCGCATTACGGAATGCCTCTCCTGTTGTTTACTCCTCTCTCATTTATACAAACAGGAAACCGATAGGATGCAAAATATAGCACAGTTAAAAAAAATAATAATAATAATAATAAAAAAATTTGAATCCGAACAAAGTTTCTAAACAGAAAATTTCGTCTTAAGAGATGTTCTTTAGATAAACGTTTATATCACGACTAATACATTTGCGTGAAGTTGTCAGTCACGCTGTGGTCGAGATATATGATGTACAGTACGCTAGCCAGAAGAGTTGCCGTGTAACGTATAATATAAAGTTGTAAATAGAGCTTCTTTTCTCAACAGACAATTTGCTACCGAAAATCATTACAAGACGAATATATTGTATAGTTTTACAAAAACATACATATACATATATTTATATCCTACTAAAAAAAAAAAAAAACGTGTAAGGGTTTATCCTTTACAAAATTTGATCTATTTTTGTATCCTTCTAGGTTAAATTTGATTTATGTATTATATAGTTTGCATATGTTTAACTTTTTTAAATACCGAAAATCGTTTGTTTTTCTCAAAAATCTTCATAATCGATTTTATAAATTTCTATGCTACGAAATCGATAAATCGAATCGAATTAACAATAACTAAACTATATATATGAAAGATTTAACAACAAAATAATCCTAGAAACAATATTAATAAAGGATATATTTTATACTTTTACACACAACAAAGTTAGGTCATTCGGTCGTCACAATTCTCTCAAATCTTATCTCACAATTAATTAAATATGTATACATTGCTAGTAAGCTACACTTCGCCAGAAACAGGAACTCATTTTTATCTTTATCCATCCGAATTTTGCTCACAGAGCGAAAACGGACTTTCCATGCGTAACACAAACTATGTTGTAGTAGAGAGAAAGAAAGAAAAAAAAAAGAACGAAGGCGAAAACTCGGTTACAAAATTTTGTTTCTTTTTTAGTACTTCTAGGAAATTCGTCTTGTTCTTTTGTTTACGCATTAAGACAAAAACCCACACACGTATATATTTAAGTAACTCATATATATAGGAAAGATTCGGAAAAATATTTTTCAAGCCACGTGCTGCGGAAATATCTAAACAAAATACTCAAGTACTGTGTGTGTGTGTGTATACAAGTATTCAAATTGACGAAGCATAGCAGCTGGTTGTCCTTGAAAACAAATCAAAAAGCGTTAGGTTTTGACATTTGGGTATTTTGGCCTAACATGTCAGATGCATCCTCTAAAAGTGTTTCGTGGCATGAATGAAAAATTAATCCTTTCACACTACAAATTTGCCTGTCAATTAACGCTTTTACCTTATGCTAGGAAACGAATAATAAATTATATTTCCTGTTAGCTAGATACGAATTAAATAAGCCTACAGGGGTATGATAATGATGAAATTAATACCTCTGTATAGATTTACTCTTAAGATATGTTGTATGGTTGTAAAATAGACCTATACTTTTATTAATTATAGGCTAGGTTTTTGATGAGATTTAAATAATACCGTAAAGATCTCTCTATGAATTTTTAAAATGATCATTTTTAGTGTTTCTGATACAGGTACTTTCTAGTTTTTTTTTTTATTGTTTATTAAAATATATTCCACACTAAAGCGTGTGATAATTTTTATTTAACTTTAAATACTTTTTTATATAAATATTCTACCGAGTTCAACGTTACTGTAGCTTTAACATTCTGGAATTTTTTTTTTTAACAGTGACGAGTGGGTGGAGCACCAAACATTTGACAAAAGTATATACAGTTAAGGCCCATATCTTCCTTATCCATTGTCCCACATTCACAAACAAATCCTTGTGGTATAGTCAGCCAAGCATGGAGGTACCTGTACTTACAAACTATAATACGTCATTTTTCGACGCCTTTTCACACCGACCTTACCTGTATAAAATTACTATATAATTCATCTCATATATATATATATATATACATACATACATATACTCTTTCTATCGATGCTAGGGTTACATTTATTGGAGCGAAACTTTAATTCTTGAGAAGAGGAACCGGTTGAAATAATTGGAGCGGACAGGATCAAAACTCCGGGGTCCCGACCGAGAGGGTCGCAAGGGGTCAAGGGGAAAAGACCCCTTCTGTTGAGATCAGTGGGTCTCTGTCAGTTATTGTGAGTGATGTCACTCAAGCTTCTCGACGTTAATTTCAGAGGACTACACAGTCAGTGACCTGGCTGTTTTTTTGTTATTATTATTTAATCTGTCTATACAAAACTGAACCACCACGATTCTTAATAAAGATTTCACGAAACTTCACGAATTCAGAAGCGAGAGACATTGTTCTAACAATAATCGAGAAACTATATAAAGTTGTTTTAAAAGTCAACTTTTTTTTTGCAGCAAAATGATTATTAAGTCGAAAAAAAAAAAATCGTAACGTTTCCTTATATTCGATATACAATAGCGAAAAACAGAATATTTTTCCTGAAGTATATACATTCGTTTACTACAAGGCTAACTTTCCTTAAAACTTAAGTGTTACTTTTCGCCATAGAATATCTGAAAAATTAATTAATTGTTACGTAACACTACTTCCGAAACAATGTCTATAATATCGAATTTAATTTTTTGAGGACGATATTTATTTTAGAGAAGATTAAAATCGCGTTTTTCTTATTCTTCTTTACTTTTTTTTTATTCGGAGTAATCTCCAATTTCGAATTCGATGGAGTATAAAAGGAAAGTTTTGCCGAAAGAAATTGACCATGGTTGCCATGTCAACGAGTTGCGTGTGTGATGTCACACGGAAATGTAAATGCGACGGTGAAAAGAACAATAGGTGAGCGAGATAGCCACGCGACTCCACGTGCGCGAATCGTCACGAATTGCTGTCTCATTGGCTGTTTTCGAGTCGGAATTAACCAATAGCGGTAACATATTTATAAATAAAAGCTACAATTTAAAAAAATTATGCATCCGGGATACAATATACGACTATTTAATTATTTCCTCTTCTGCCGATAAAACCAATTATTCGAGATTTTTAATAATTTATATTTGTTATATACTTATTAATATATTCAATCCTTTTTTTCGTATTGGATTTATATATATCACGAAATTTATATTTTATGCATTCAAACATTTATTTATTTATTTGTTAAATTATTTTTATATCAAATGAATTGTAGTCTCTACTGCGTGAATGAGTTTTTTGATATCGGCTGAACAATAAATTTTATTATTTAAAAGAAAAAAAGAAGAAGAAACGTCACAGTTCTCCTCACGATTTTCAAAGTAAAATTCGTGACATTAAAAATATTATTTTATTTAAAAATATACTTTTGCTACTTGGTACGAATCTAATATAAAATATTTTTGAATCAAATAGCAAAAGTTGGTAATTATTTTTTGGATTAAATAGCAAAAGTTGGTAATTAGTCTTTTGGATCAAATAGCAAAAGTTGTTAATTATTTTTTGGATCAAATAGCAAAAGTTGTTAATTATTTTTTGGATCAAAATCGCAAAAGTTGTTAATTATTTTTTGGACCAAACAGCAAAAGTTGTTCATTTTTTGGACCAAATAGCAAAAGTTGTTCATTTTTTGGATCTAAATAGCAAAAGTCGCTAATTATTCTTTTGGATCAAAATGGCAAAAGTTGGTAAGCTTAACTATTTTTTAGATCAAAATAGCAAAAGTTGGTAACTATTTTTTGAATCAAAATAGCAAATGTTGGTAACTATTTTTTGGATCAAATAGAAAAAGTTGCTAATTATTCTTTTGAATCAAATAGCAAAAGTTTTTAATTATTTTTTGGATCAAATAGCAAAAGTTGCTAACTATTCTTTTGAATCAAATAGCAAAAGTTGCTAATTATTTTAAATTGTTTTTGAAAGAAATTTCATGTTTTTTTCATAAAATATATTTTAATAAAACGAATTATATTTTCGCTGATGTTTAATCTTAAACTATAATTTAACACATTAACACAATTTAGAAAGTTATAAATGTTAAACAAAATTTTATTATAAAAACCAAATAATTAAGATTAAAAGTTACAATTGAATTTATAGTTTAAACACGGTATATAATTTATAAATTTTCTTTTAAATTAATTATAGTGTATAGAAAGAATAGAGTTAACTAGAATCAAGAAAATTATAATTAGAAAAAAAAACAAATCGTAGTTATCCAAGTCTTTGTCTGTTAAGTCTGCGAAGTAAATTATAAGAATAAAAACATAATGCGTGAATAGTAGGTGGTTTTCAGTAGTTGATAAAGGAACTTTGATGAAGATAGACGAAGTTATATCACGATTTCCGGCGGATACATATGATATTTTCCTGAATACTTCCTGCGGATAATCATCATCATCATCCACATATTAGAAGGATACGTCATATCTATGTTTTCTTAATATGTTTCTTATCACGTTTGAAATCAAAACACTGAGAATATAATGAAAATTCTAATGAATTTCTAGGTGAAAAATCGTTTCTAAATGCACTAGACTAGTTTTCTAATTAAAAAATGATTTTCTAAACTTCCCGTGTTATAATCACAAAAAGATTAAATTTAATAAACGTTAAATATTGTTTTATAAGTATAATTAACAATATAAATATATTAAAACTTTTACAGAAAGTTGAAAAAAAAATTTTTTTATTGCATTCTACGAAATCTTCAACGATAGATGTCTACATATCTTATAAAAAATCTTTCGATATTTTCATATCGAATAGAATAAATGAAAATATATTTAATGCCACTTAAAACAATGGCATTAAATATATTTAAAAGATTAGAATAAACTCAGTAGAATGTGAAACCCGTAGGCTGTTTATTGTGTGTTTCTATAGCTTTCTAAAGAAACGAATTTACAGATAATAAAATTATTTCTCTTCATTCACATAGACTAATTTTAGCTGCCTTCTTTATTCGATAAAAAATTTAGATTTCTTCGAAAAAAAAGAAACTAAAGTGCTTAATTAAGCTGTCTATATTTAATTAAATTTATAATTATAGAAGTTTAATAACGTTAATTAAAGTTTATTGTTTTAAAAGTTTTTTTGTTTTCATACTCATACTCCATTATAACCATTGATGGAGTGTAAAAAGTGTAGATTTTACAGAGTCTAAATATACGATTTAGACTTTTTACACTCCATCGATGGTTATAACTCAACTCCTTTATTATATTCCCAGCATATAAAAGTGTATATAAAGAGGCCTCATAAAACAATCAGGAAAAATATATATAAATTCGGACGACATTAAGTAGTACATTTGTTACACAATTAGTAGCGGCTCTTAAAAAAATGAATTTTTATATATGTTAGTCCGAAATTTATGTTCTATATGATCCGAAATCTTTGGATATTCGATTTTGTTTGAATATAATAAATATTTTCGTAATTTTGCTTTCTGTTTTCGTCATATTTCTGAACTTATATCAGAACTGCGAATAAATCTGTAAGCTCTTTTTCAGTTATAACTCGGAAGTTTTACTTAAATTTTACAATTTAAATACTTCGAATTATCAGGATTTTACTGCAATATATATTGCTGAACAGTGTAGTAGATATTTAGATGCTGAACATAAGTCACAAAAAATGTATATTGTAGTTTAAACTGCATCAAAAAAATAGAATTCGCGTCACGATTTATAGAATATAGCAATATCACATTAACGATCAAATTTACATCAGATTAAATTTCTGACAAAATAATTCAAGCATTCTTTCAAAAGCATAACTTACGAGGAAATAAATCAAGACATGTGAGTTATAAAACTATTAATTTTATAGCAAGAATGGCAAGTTTGCGTGCATATTGAAGCAAAGGAGGAAAAATATCACGTATATTATCCGCTAAAGCCGATATTTTATGATCGTCAGTATTTGCTTTTATAACTATTTGATAAAAATGTGAATCCGTAAAATTATTCTATCAAATTTATACTTTATCAAGAATAATAATTAATTTACAAGTTCATTTTTGTTTATTAGTGTACAGTGATACGTAAAGGAAAAAGTAAGCAATTTGTGAAACCTTGAATAAATATCAGACAAACATATCATATATTTTTTCTTATACAATGCCTTAATATATCATAAGTCGCATAATTATTTCTATATTTAAATTATTTATTTTGATAATATTTTTCTTTAAACGTTTTTATATAACTTATGGTATTCTAAAGTTTAATATTAAATTTTATACAGTAATTTTTTTTTCCTTATTTTTCTTTGAAACCGAATCGTTGACACAGAAACAAGACTTCTGTATTACGTTTATGTGACGTATTAAATTAAAAAAGTGATTAGACTAATTAAAAGTTATCGATGCAAACAAGAAGAGATTTAATAGAATAAATTGCAAGCACGTAAAGCAAGAAAATTTATTGATACGTCGTCACTTTGGACGTGAAGAATCCTAACCCACAAAATTTCAAAATTTAAGTTGTGACCATTGATGGCGTGTAAAAAGTCTAAATTTTGCAATGTAAACTTTATACTTTTTACACTCCATCAATGGTTATAATTTCAAAATTTAAGTTATAACCATTGATGGTGTGTAAAAAGTCTAAATTTTGCAAAGTTCTAAATTTACAATTTAGATTTACACTCCACCAATGGTTATAATTTCAAAATTTAAGTTATAACCATTGATGGAGTGTAAAAAGTCTAAATTTTACAAAGTTTAAATATACAATTTAGACTTTTTATACTCCACCAATGGTTATAATTTCAAAATTTAAGTTATAACCATTAATGGCGTGTAAAAAATCCAAAGTATGAATTTACAATTTAGATTTACACTTCATCAATGATTATAATTTCAAAATTTTACAAAGTCTAAATTTTTGCAAACTCTAAATGTACACTCCATCAATTTACATTCCATCAATGGTTATAACTCAAATTTTGAAAAATTTTGTGGGTTAGGATCCTTCACGTCCTGCATAAATATTTATTTTCATTATTTTTTATGCTATCGTTCGATATAAATTAATAAATGATAACTCAAATTTGAAGAAACTCAAAGAGTAAATACAATAAGTCTTTAGTTATATATAAAGGAGATTACAGATTTAAATGTCATTTAAATCATAAATCAAATTATAATAATTCCTACATTAGTATGGACTGCCACAGTGCCTCGGGGATATGAAAATCCGTGGAAAATGCTATATAATTCTTTAATTATTTTAGTGTTTAATGACAATGTTGGCAATGAAACTCGAGCAGCATTCTACGCTATTCTTTCAACCTTTTTTTTTTTTTTTTGAAAAACTATTTATAATTTCTTCACGCTTTATCTATATTTATTATCGTTATATTCGAATAGCACTAATTGCTAACGGATAGTATTCTCCTTTTTTTTTATGCAGAGTTTTCTTCGAAACAATTGGCAAGCATTTTTAGTCGTTTGATATTCCTCAAGCGAATGGTTGCTTAAGTCGGAGCAGCTATAAGCCGAAACTTGTGTTATGAATATTAATGCAAGAAGTAAAGTTTCTGAATTATACATTTCGCATTTAAGTTCTTACTGTTGCGTATATCATGCGGTCTCAGATTAGTTAAAAACCTATATTGCTTCTGTGCAAGAGGATCGTGAGAAATTCTGTATCCTATTCACGGCTGAAGAGTTTAAGAACACATTCCGTTTGGGTTTACAAATTGTTAGGAGTATTAAAGATCCTTTAATGACGGAAATTTTTATGAAATTTAAGCATTGCCTTATACATATAGGCCTATATATTTTTTTATTGTGACGTTTCCAAAAATATCTTTTGCGATGTTATCTCAAAAGTTTTTTTTTCCTTATTTATTTCACCGTTATTTCTTTTTAAGGTGACGACCTTTGAGATCATAGAGGTCTTAAAAGTTCGACGATCTGTAATTTTTCTTAGATATGCCTTATTAGGTTTAGTACGGTTCAGAGAAAATTGCAGTTTTAGTTATGGGCTTACTTCGCTCCAATTGTTTCTATATCATGAAACACCCAGATACAGTTTGCAAGGAGAAGGTTTTCTTTCTCATGATCTTTAAGGATTTATATCGCAATTACTTGCAGGATGTTTTCTTCTTTTTTTTTATTTGGGAAAAAGAAAAAAAAATTCGTCTGGTCTATGCACAAAATAAATAAGTTATTAATATCTAGTTGGTGAAGCAATTTCCCTACGTGTTGCGAGAGATAACTGTTAAGCAATATCGCATATCTTATATAAACGCGAAAAGTTTACTAACTGACACAAAGTTAGATCTTTCATTTATGACTGATATTATCGATACTTATACACATATCTAGTTTCGATTATTTGCTGTATGACTTCTGTAGAAATCAGCCACTCCTTTCATTGGCATCTCCCACTTCCTGTGACTGACTAAGCGTCTTTTAAAGAGGTCTAACGAGCTAGACCGGAAGCTCTTGAAGATTATATTTGCCGATAGAGGGGGACTTTGTCACGACGGGACCAAGTTAGGGTCACGAGTGGCTCTGCACGCGACCCTCATGCACGGACGGAAGTGCCCATTTCGCCTCGTTTCGTCGTTTGTATCCTTCGCTATCAAGGACTTTTTTCGGTTGTGCAGACGCGGAAGGACAATGACAGGCGTGTGGGTGGAGCTGGCAGTACTTTCTTAGATTCTAATTATCGAATTAGTCTCGACTACGAGAGCGAAATTATATATCTTAGTCTCTAAAACCTACTACAATAGAAAATACAAGTTTTTAATACGCGTTAATGAAAAAATTCGAGTACGCGCCAAGTGTATAAACTATTTCTACAGTCATACTTTTTATAGACATCGTTACGTAAGAATTTAAATTATTTCGACAGAAATATGGCGCAAAGTTTATCACCGAATGCTAAAATTAAATATTTCAATTTATGTAAAACATACACGAGAACTGTCGTTTCTATCGTCATTTTAAATGCATAATTTAAAAAAAAAAAAAAAAATTGATAATTTTTTTGGGAGTCTGTTACGGTAACGTTAAATATTAGAATTTTAATTAATAATTTGTCGTGTTTTATACAGCGATCAAGTGACTAGCGACCCCCGCTGACCATCCCGTCATGCTTTGCAACAGGCTACTATTCACCTGACCTTGGAATCGGAGCGTGCGAAAGTGTCACCTACAGTCACCTTGGCAAACGCCCAGGTATCTCGTCAACAGGAAGTTTGCTGTGTTTAGTACGCGTGGTTTGTCTCCCTCAATAGGCGTAAAAATACGCGCTAAAAATTTCTAAATTCTTAGTTCTAAATCTAGAAACACTTTTTACTAAGAAAAATAAAATAAAAATAAAAAACTGTTTTGTTTTGGTATCAGGTAGAAAGCGGACGTTTTCAGAAAACAGTTCTCGACACGTTGACAATTTATCATTAGATGTTGCGGAACGGGTTGGTTTATATATCACAAGTCCGGAAAAAATAATACTGACATCCGAATAGAAACGTGTTACTCCTCTAGATTGGCCAGTATCACCTCATTTGAATAGCGGCTCTTATATATGTTGACCCACTTCTAGGTTTACGTAAAATTAATGAAGTCTTCTGAACTAGTAGGCTAATTCATTTTCTCCATACCTGTTTAAGATACCAGTTGTCTTCACACTACAATCAATTTCCTGGTTAGTTTTTACAGCAATTTTTAATTTTTTTTTGCATACCACCAACTGTCCAACATCTATTTAAAAGCAAAAAAAATTTTTTTCTTATATTTCTTTTTACGTGAATATTTTTCGATATGAGTCATTCCGTTTAAATAATTTTTATCACGTAAATCAACTCGATAAAAGGAAATATTTATTAAAAATCGGACTGAATTAATTAACAATGCTGTACTATTAATGTTTTTATGCACTTTTAAAATATTTGTTTGCGTAAAACATTAATATCCTGGTATATTTATGATTTTTCATCGTTGTGGGGGAAGCTCAGGTATTTTCTAAGAATTTTCAACGTAAATATACACCAATTTTTTTTTTTAATGACTTCCTTTTAATCTTACAATTCAGAAAACTTTAACGTCTTTATTTATGTTATAAAATAATGAAAACTTGATTAATAAAAATTTAATTCTGTTAATTTATTTTGATTTTGCAATATCGTGAGAAAGATCTTAGTTACTTCAATGTCATTTAAGAAACAATTATAATCATTAAAAATTTTATTTTTTAATAATTTAAATTAACCGAAAACATAGAAATCTCTATAAATATTTTTATGAAAAGATTTCAATATGTAGCCACTAAAATATAAATTATATATTTATACTTTTTTTTTCAATTTTTAAACAAGAAAACGAAAAGGTGCTGTTTACTGGAAAGTATATGAACAAGTTTAACAAGAAAATTAACTAATGTCGATCATTATTTTATTGAACTAGGCATTAGAGGTAGGGAGAAAAAATCTTAATGGTTAGAAAAGCTGCTCTATTGGTTAACGATGAATATTAAATGCACAAAGATAAGCAAAATGTTATTTTAAGTGTATTCTGCAAATTAGACGCGATGCATTTTGCATTCATTCGTCTGATTTTTGCTGTAGA
>WUQG02003889.1:0-12206 GCA_011317285.2 Androctonus mauritanicus | reverse complement strand
TTATGTATCACAAAATTTGTAGCATTCAAATAATACATTGATTATACTTAATTAAGTACAGTACTGTATTTATTTTAATTCTGGATTGAAAATTACAGAGTTAATTAAAATCACGAACTTTAACTGATTAGTTATTTTTTCAAAAAAGAGAAAACTTTATGTGAAAAATAACTAATCAGTTAAAGTTCGTGATTTTAATTAACTCCGTAATTTTGAATCCAGAATTAAAATAAATACAATACTGTACTTAATTAAGTATAATCAATGTATTATTTGAATGCTACAAATTTTGTGATACTTAATGATCTTAAAAGTGATATACATAATGATCCAATAAAAGTTAACCAATCAGTAAACAATTTTCAATCTTTTCTAAGTTTTAAATGGAAAATTTATAATGGAATTACTCTACATAAAATAATATTTTTGAGATACGTGATTAAAACTGATATAGAAAAACATAAAAATTTCGATACTGTAGGAAAATTTATTATATATTTTAAAACATATTGATATTTCTTCTAAACCAAAAAATTAAATCTAATCAACAAATATAGGTTATCAATCCTCTAAAGAAAAATTATTTCATAATTTTCTAGTTTTTATTCATTTTGACCCGATTAATTTCTTGCTTGATTTCCTTCTATAATCAAGCTACAAGCATATTCAATATTGTTTATGTAATTAAAAGATTTTTATTATTTGAAGAATATAGAAGCAATACAGTATTCTTATTATTGAAAAGTTTTGAGAAAAACTTACATTTTTCGAATTATAATTGCAATTTGTCGTTTTTATTTTTCAAAAGAAACATGCTAATCAATAATTTGCTATCGTATAGGAAAAAAAAGAAATAAAATAAAAATCCATGTAATTCAACCAAATCTGCATAGAAGAGATTTTTTTTTTCCAACTTTACTACTAATTTTGGAAAGTGAAAAAAATTTTTTTTTTGCTTTTATACCCCTCATTTAAAAAAAGAACTTATAAATAGATTTCCGATCATAAATAAATTGAAATCATTAAATTCAAACTTTCTACTTTAAAGATTATTGAATGTGCATATAAAATATGTATTATTATGATTTCTGTTAAAAATTAATTTTTTATTCATATGCTAAGTTTAATGAACAGTAAATCAATCATAGCTATTTTTTATAAGTAATTTCTTGAAATTTCCATTGTAAATGCTATTAATCAATGGATATATTATTGAATTCTGTTCTAAAATTATGAATTATTACTTTTATTCCGCAAAAGAAATGCAAATGTAGAAACTGCTATATACAGTATAAGATATTTATGATTCGACAGTAACAAACCTTAAACTACAAAATTATAATTGGCTAGATATTTTAATGCAATAAATTTGACTTCTATGCAAATGTAAACATTATAATATCATTATTAAGTGAAGTTAAAACATTAGAATTAAATTATATTCAATAATGGCCAAGAAAAATGTTTAGAATTTCCATAATTTGACAGATAATTAATCAAATAAAATTCAATACACTGTATTGTGATAATATGTGGTATCTTGCTTTCCATTTCTTAAAGGATGGTTTCGTTCATAATAATCCTGCTTTTTTTTTGTCTGTTTAGACTTCAAATCAGTCACACCCAAACATTAAATATCATTTATTCTTGTCATAATATTTGGCACTTCTCATAATTACCTAGGTATTGTTTAAAAAGTTCCATCGTGAAGATCAAATGATGTCCTTGAAAGTTTATCATCATTATATTGAAATGACTTTAAATAAGAAGGTCGTCTGGTTAAATAATTGCTTAAAAAAGATCAATTCACAGGATAAATATTTAACAAACTTATAAAATATTATTTTATAGATTGTAATTAGTGTAAAAATATACTTTATAAATTTAATAAAAATAAATAAGTATTTGAGAGCCTCTTACATTTAATATTGTTTTTTTTATTTTCGGATAGATAAAATTAGTTAATATTCGACCAGAAGATATTGTTGACGGTAATCCTAAATTAACTCTGGGCTTAATTTGGACAATTATTCTTCATTTCCAGGTAAGTCTTTCCAGTATAATATTTAAGTTCAAATCTTGTGTATGTATATATATTAACGTTTTTATATCTGCTAATCGAATCAATATATTTTATGATAATGTGTCTGAGTATTTAAATTACAAATGGCTTTCGGAGAGACAGCACATGCAAACCATGTGTCAGTATTCGTGACAATTATAAATGTTGCCATACTGAAAAAAACGCCAGTTCATTATTAATATTGTATTTTTGTTTTTATAAATTCTCGACACGTATGATCAAATTAAAAAATATATATATATATATACTATACTTATATAATTCAAAACTGATTTAATTAATATTAGCTTTAATTTTCTTCATTTCATACATAGAACTTTTATAAGTACAGGTAAACATCCAAAAATCCGGCAACCTCGGGACATGAGGAGTGGCGGATTTTTGAATATGCCGGATAATTGAAGGTTTATATATGCTGTATATATTTAATAGAAAATTACCACATTTACAGTCTTTTAAAGGGGAAAAAAATAAACATTTAAGTAAAAAGAAAACGAAATTTTATTGTTCACCAACTAAATAAAATACAGTACAGATGGTTCTATAGAATTTTAATTGAAAAAAGTGCGGGGAAATTTGAAAATACGCTCCTGAAATTCATGTCGTAATACTGAAGAATCCGGATTTTCGGTTGCCGGATTTTTGAATGTCAATCTGTATTTATAATTCTCTTACGTAATTTAAATATATTATTTGCAATACGTGAAAGGAAGTTTTGAGTTAAATTCTATGATTTATAGATGATAGAAATAATAATAATATAGGAATTTGGTTCCATAACTCAAATCAGTGGAAAAACTTTACCATCTATATTAATCGAGTTATTAATAAATAGCGCATTAAAATAATAATTATGAAATTTTTATGTTAAAAATAATTAAATAATTTATTTTTACTAACGCTGCGATCGATTTAAAAATTAATCGATTAGACAAATTTCTCTAATCGAAAACGAATGGATCAAATTGGAATAATTTCAAAAATTATCAAAAATTACAAATGTTATTTAAAATACAACGTGCTATTTATAAAGCTAGATCATTCTAAAAATATAATGAAAATGTTAAAGCCAAACAATTTTCAATTATTTTAACCATTCTTGCCAATTTCCTTATCTTAAACATCCAATACTGTACGGCTAATGTTCATGCGTTCAAGCAGAAAACAATAAACAGTACTGTACTAAAAATAGTTCAGGCATACGAAAATTATCGGTTTCAGGCATTTTGATAAACTTAATTAATTTCATTTTAATTAAATAATTAAATTTTTAAGTTACAAAATTTATTAGCGATTAATCGGTTATTTAATAACTAAAAATCGCATCCCTAAGTTTTAAAAATAAAAAATTTAAACGAACTGTTATTGAGCGTTGAATAATTTATTGATAAATTTATCAAATTATTTTTATGATGATGCCACGTACATAAGAACAAAGTTCATTTTCAGATCACCACGTCATTTTTTTTTATAAAACAAAAAATTTGCAACTGCCTATTTTTTTTTCGCGTTTATAGTTTATGTAAATAGTCGAACAAATAAATCGATTAAGTAGGCCTACTGTATATATAACTTCTGATATTTTATAGATGAAAAAGGCTTAACAGCAAAGTTCATAATGTGTCTCCATCTGGTGAATATATTAGCAACTATTTTTTATAATTATCAGTATGATGTCCAGAACTAACTTGTTTTAATTTCAACTAATCTTCGCGTTATACAGCGAATTAGGAACAGAATGAATTAATTTAATTAAATAAATTTATTCTTTTCTACTAAAATTAAAATTATAAAGAAGTGATTATATAACCCTTTTAATACTTTGGTTGCCATCTTTTCCTGTCTCTAGGAGAGATGTTTAACTATAATTTATTACCTATTACATAATTTAAAGTATCCTGCTTCCTTTCAACTGATATACGGTATAATTAATTTTTAACTCATTGAGTAAATGATAGTCTAATCGCTTAAAGCTCGGTATGCTATCGTATAGAAGAATTGGAAAATATTTTTTTATTTTTTTCGACGTTTTGTCTTTCAGTCGGTGTAAAAATATGTTATTGCGTGATGCACCTTCTTTGCCGTCCAACTGGAACCAATCTTCATAGCGTATGGGCGGTGTTTCAAACGAGTTAGAGAAGGGTCATTTGGGTCAGCGAAATACTTCCTTTTCCCGTTTGCAAGGTCGTTTCTAACTAAAATAATAATAAATAAATAAAAAAATTCTTTCAATAAGCAAAGAAATTGCATGCTCGAAAGCACTTGTGAGATATCTATCATCTTAGTTATCAAATCAGCAGAGTTGCATTTTAACTAGATCATTTATTATAATTATTATATTTAAACTTATAAATATAATATTTTCTTTCATAATCTTATTGTTCAATCTGGAATAGTACAGCAGAAGGTCATTTTTAATGCTTCCTAGAATTTATATGTAGACAGCACTTCCTTTATATTACTTTTGTTACTAAACTATTTAAAACGCAAAATATAAATAATATCGCATTTTTTCGAATTACAAAAGTGGGTAATTAGTAAAATAAATATAGAAAAATTGTAAATTTATGCCTTAAACCGTGCACAATTAAGCTTCTGAAGAACCTTGTTTTACATTTTTAACTGGGATAATCATGACTTGTTTCTAATGTCATTACTATAACTAAATTTCAAATGGATTTAAATTGCTCGCTTCACTATTCTTTATTTCTAACACCTGCTTATATACAGGTGCAGAGATTGCACCTGCATTTTTCATGTTTTTGTTCTTTAAGATGACAATAACATATCTTAATAAATTTTAGATTGAAGAATATGTTTTTCGCTTTAGTTATATGACATCACCAATAAAGGTCAAACGTAGGCGAATTGTGTGGGGACAATGATTCACATCGATGTGGGAGCATCCCTCAGGCTATAGAAACATCTGTATAATCTTCGGATTCCATCTAAGTTTTACTTGTAAGCCATACCCAAATAATCTACCAAAATGCACGGCCGATGAGATTATTGACATGCGAACATATAAATAGGCATGCAACACTCTTCCTGTTGCATTTTGCAAATGACGTCCTTACTTACTTCCTAGTAATAAGTCGCACCCAGACATCGCGGGAAGTGTTATAAATGGGGATTAATATTATTTGGTAGTTAAGAGCGGGGGTTGTCTTTACCACAGCCACCCACTAAAACTGGTTCTCAGATCACCCACGCACCTGTTCTGATTCTACCATACAAGGACTTAAATGAGTCTCTCGCTTGTGACGTCACGAATACGGTGCAATATTTACGTCTCGAACGACGGAGATATGGGGCACCGCGTATTTATAATATAGACGGTCAATCCAATGTCATCTAGCGATAGCGCCCACTCGTGTCCTCTAGGAAACAAGCAAACATTAAGATTTGATATGAATAAACGCTCTATCTTTAGAACTTGTAATGTTAAATCTCGATTCTTGGATTATTTAATGCTCTAAAGAATTTAAAACATTTTATGGTTAAAAGCGGATGTTTAATAAAACATACGGAGACTTTATTCCAGTATTTTTACATTCTAAAAAATTTCCTTATTGTGCAAATTTTATTATAAAATAACAGATTCAAAATGCACAAAAAAATGGAAATATAAAAAAATGCATTAAGATTTCAGATTTCAAAATATTTAAAGCAATACTTCGTATTATTTATACGAAAGCAATGCCGCCAAGTTCAAAGAGTAGAAATTATCCAGTTTATCTTAACCATAAGGAGATATAAAATTATTGTCAGATAAACGAATAAAGAAAACAATGAGTAATCATCCAATATCACATATATCAGTGATGTGTCAAAAGTAGGTTGATTTAAAAACATAAAAAAAATAAAGAAAAATAATAATGGCGGAACACAGATCCACCTACGTGATGTTGCATCATTATTTGCTGTCTGGGACCTAGATTTCTGATAAAACTATTACTTGATAATCAAGTCTGGTTATCGGTGTATAAGTTTATGAATTAATAAACAAAACTCCTAAAAATAACAGTTATGAAATATATATATATATACATACTATATATCATAATATCAATATATATATACTATAAATCAATAGAATCTTTTGCAATGCAATATTATTTTAATAAAATTATTTGTTTGGCTTCTATAAAACGTTTTTAAAAAGATGTAAATAAAACATACGAAAGCACACAAGATCATCATCATAGCAACAGAAGAATTTTTAATAAAATGAATTTTTTTTTCAAATATTCTATGCAAATATACAGTTAATATAGTTATTGTACAACGAGGAAGGAGTACAGACCGGTTTGAGAAATTTATTTTGGCTTTCTCCAAGTTGCGATTCTTTGAATAGAACATGTTTCATCACGAGTTTCACAACATCAAAACTTCGCCTATTTCTTATGTTTAAAATAACAAAAGTATAGTTTAAATTTTAAATGTTCGTTTTTTTTACAGTTATAATTTATTCAGTCGTAAAACCGATTTGGATATGAAAGTAATTTTTCCTTCGTAATTTTTTAAATTAATTGTTAATTTTCTTCAAATATGATTTAAAAATATCCATTTGTTATGTCTTATAAATAACTTGAAGAAAAATCGCAGAGACAATAGATACAGTGTATATGCTATATCAAGTTAAAGTAGTGATAACTCAGAACTGAATAACAAAAGATTATTTATATACAAACTGAAGACAAACATATGTATTCATTTTGAACTACTAATTAGATTTATCATGAAGGAAAAAAGAATAAATTTAGGCAATGTTTCCTATTGATACTATAATAAAATGTTTATTAAAAATGGATACACTAGACGTATTCTGAATATAAAGTAACTAAATACGGTATAATTAGTTTAGAAAGCTGGATTGGCAGCTTGAAAGAGGTTAGATGTAGATTAGTTTCGTGCTTTTTTAGATTTTCCGAGTCCTCGGAATTTTTAACAAGATCTGTCTAAGAATTTCTTTGTTTCTGATTAAATCAGTTAGCAAGTGAAAGCAAGGAAATAAAGCAAAAAGTTTATCTGAATCGTAAGTTTTCCTGTTTTATGGACCGCTCCCATATTTTGTACGTGTTAGCACGTTGATCGACTCGCTGTAGATGGATCTAATTAGCTAAATCTTATATAGTCGATAGGACTATGAAGATGATCATCTACATCTTTTCCCACTGAATCGCAAAGATTTCGAAATAGAAATTTTTATTATTTCTCCTGCACAATAATAACAAGCGCAATTAGCGTACAGATTATTAATTGGGGAAAAATTTGCAATGCACCTTTATAATTACTGTCTTTCCTATAACACTTTTTTACTCTGTATAAATAAGGATTAAGATCTTTTTGTTATCTGGCTTGTTGGTCGGATGCCAGCTGCATTGATGTATCTCTCATTGAAACATTGGTTGTCCATGACGTCAGATGCCGAATAGAACATATAGTTCTACCGCAGATAGCGTTGTCCTTGCCTAGGGAATTTTCCTCACCCAAACCAGATTTAAATATTAGCAATTGTGTCCCTTAGAAAATCCCTTAGTGTCGCGCATGCCTATGCTCATCGCCATCGATCGTACGTTGTTCAGTCTGCTAGGTCTGTCTGTCGCAGTGACGCAGTGTTGTGTCCCGAGCTGGTCTGGCGTGGGACGTCTGCCGACACGTGCGCCTCCACCGTCTACTGGACGGCCAACTACCAACCCGTCCATCCACCGAAGTCTGCCTGTTAAGGCAAAAAGGGGCGTTCTATTTAAAAGGAAGCCATGGGGCGTCCACCAATTTATTCCAGTATCAGAGTGGTTACCGTCTTAGGTTCTGCTTTGATAACCGTCATTTGTGCTGTGGTGGTGTTTGTTATATCTGTTCGTATACAACTTTATTCTCCAGACGTTTGTCGAACTGTTTGGCCTTTCGCGGGCCTTTTGGTAACTCTTCTGTGTTCCGTTATTGCATTCGTAATATATCGATTCGGATTCCAAATGCGACGCGCAAAAAGTGGCCAAGATACCCAGACCACGTCGGTCAGAACGACGCGCGTTACGCGTCAAACCGTGACAACTGTGAAAGGAAGCGACGGTCAAGTTGTCACTACCGTTAGCACTTCCGAAAGTCACAGTCCTAATTACCAGAGTAGTGCCAGATGTCGGAGACATTTTGATCCCAACTCTTCTTCTGCAGAAGTTAAACGAAGCCGAAAAGTAGTGAAGACCGAAGTTCGTAAGATAGGCAAGGTAAGCTCGGATAATTGCGTAATTAAAGAGTTTCGCCGTTCCTCTCTGATCAGTGCTTGGATGGTTTGCTTATTATCTAGTACTCCAATCGTGATAATGATACACTCTTTCGCCACCTGCTTCTATCGAACTTATGTTGATAATCACGTCTAAAACGTTTATACTATTTACTAGATGCACGAAATGTTATGCATTTTTTTAAAGATTATATTTTAAGATAGAAATAAATTAATTTTACAAAATATAATTAAGCAAACTGTCAAAAAATATTAGTATTTTCATACTAAATTATTAACTTTTATAATGCTTTTTTTTTATTTAAAAATTAATTTTGATGTAGGCTATGATTATCATAAAACTGCAAAAGTTCAAATTTTGCAATTAGCATTCAGCTCTAAAGAGAAGAAAGAATTTTTGTTTAATGTAGGCGTCCTCATTCTTCTTTATCTTTTCCTCTTATTTGAAAACGAGGACATGGTTGTAACATTCCCTTTTCTATAATATTTACTCTCTCGTTCAAAAAAAAAATAGTATCAGAATTCGTAGAGGAAAACAAAACATGCTACATCCTTCCTGAACGTTGTTCCGTTCCTCCATTATAATCAAATCGTTCAAAAAATGTCAACTCTAAAATGAACGATTAAACTTATGGTTAATTAAGTTTCTAAAGAAACTATGGTTAATAATCTATCTATTGAATTTGTGTGGGAATAACCTTGAAGTCTTTCAGGGAGAGAAGAATTTTGTAAGTAGTTCGTCCCACGCTACGTCTAGTATTAAACTTGAAGTCATGTAAGGAAAAACGCCCAAAAAGTAAAAATTTTTAATGCTTTACTTAAAGAATGCTAATAAGAACTACCTACTAATATTATCATCAAAAATTTCATCTCAACAAAGAGTAACCGGTAACCATGAATGAACTCATGAAAGATCGATTACTTCTCGATTATTCGACGCTCCCATTTGGTCGTTTCAAACAACTGTCACAGGATTATGTAATATTGACCCGAATACATAAATTTCTCCTCCCTCTTTCCCATATTTGGTATGATTTCAACTTTTTGAAAATATTTTTATTGATATATTCATACTAACTTGATTATTTTTAACATGAAAATTTGACGTGAATAAACAACTAAATTGGATTGTAATAGGACATTAAACAAATTTCGAACTGCTGCATTGATACTTTATTAGTTTATTGTTTTGTATCTGAAAGTTTTTACAAGCAAACAAGACTTTGATCGTCTAGCGATACCCAAATTTGCATATTGAAAGGTTAAAGACGGTCAAATTGTAATAATTTTATAATTTCTAATTCAGAAACATTTACAAGTTGAATTTTGAAAACAATTTAAAATAATTTCAATATTTATTTATTCACGATGAATAGAAAAATTCGTCGAAATGAATGACTAATAGTTTTTATCCTATATAGATTAACCATTCCATATGTATCAGTATCGAACATTTAGCATCCCAAATATGGCGATAAGTTTCCATTTAGATAATCATGAAACTTAAAATTTTTTAAAAATAATTTAGTCGCTAGTTTTATATTTATTATTTTCGGAAAAACAGTCAGTTATGCAGGAAATGAGTTTATCTCCATGTTGCATAATACCTCTCAGAAACAAATCCCTCCCTATATTAGAAATGCAATTATGAAATTCTTCTGTCACAATTCTATCATTATTAAATTCGATTTGAATATAAAAATTACAAAAAAAAATAAAGAAAAATATCTGATAATAATTTAGATGGCTTAGCGATGTTCGGATTTTATGAAAAAAATAGTCCTCTAGATTTTAATACGTAGTATTCAAACGGAAATAATTGAAAAGTTAAAGGATTTTAGATGCAAAAATATATTAATATTATTTAAAAATACTGTTAACGAAGATGTGTCTAAGAATATCGCCTAAGATTTTTATGTAAATGCACAGGAAATATGTCTTTTTTTTTTTTTCTGAAGCAAAACTTATAAGATACGCCCTATTTTTACAACCTGCGATTTCAGTTCAGCCCGATACCGATACTTTAAAAATTGCATAACGTGCAGAAAATAATAAATTTAAAAGTATTATCTATATAAAAATTAATTGAAAGAAATTATTAAAAAAAAATTAAAGTGTAAATTAAAATTAAAAATTATCATCAAAACATTTGCGAATTTGCAGTTCAGATATTGCAACGGTATTATTTGAAATAATGGATGTTGTTTTATGATATAATTGATTGCAAGATTCGTTTTTTTTTTCTTTCCTAATCGTTTGATACAAAATATCCCGATTTCGTATTCACATTTCGAAAAATATTTTTCTTTTAGCCTTATAAAATATTATTACCATATATAGTCAATCTTAAGTACAGTAGTTAGTGTGCATACAGCTTAATCTAAAATAATACAAATAAATATTTCAAAGTTTGTAGAGCTAATATATAATTATGAATATTGAAAAATTATTTTAAAAATCCGATACGTTTTACGAGAAGCAGGATAGCAGAACAAAGCAGAATTTAATAGATATAAGTCTATACCGGATACGAATAATATTTTTCAATAATATTCGACGGTGAAAACTGTAAACAGTATTATTTGTTATACCGTATTTCTAACCATTTGTAGTTTATGCAGTTCCTATTAGACGTATAAAAATAACAGTTTTCTGTATTGTTAACGATAGGATTTCTCTTGAAAATTATTCATTGGTTAAGAATTTATGGTTCAGATTTCAGATATTGTGTAAGATTGCAATAAGTTATATTCTGTAATGTCAAATTCTAACTATACCTAAATCTACCTTCATTCATCTTCGTTTTTCAAGACGGAACGAAACTCTATCGATCACCTTAATCATAAATCATATATTGTATTTTATTCGCTTCCTTGTTGATATAAATGGAAAATTTAAACGTGGTATAGATATATGTTGTGAGTATAGAATATCAAAAGTCGAACGAACAACCGAAATCTGATGATGTCTGATTGCGAAAATTATCTTCCGTGAATCATTCTCTAAACCATTTATAGTACTTGGTATTCGTATAGAACTAAAAGGAGTTCACTTGTCTGTTTAGACGTTTGATTAATATATATATATATATAGTAACCTTAGATCTGTTTGGATTTAATCAAAAAAAAAAAAAAATCATTTTATGCTTTAACTGTTACAAGATTAAATTCTAACATTATTTAAATTATTTTCCAATTAACTTAATATAAAATATGATAACTTAATTCTTTATTTGTTCAGTCTCCATCACTAGTACAAAATTGCAATATGTGAATTAAAGATAGATTTTTTATTTTAAAGAATATTCAGTTAATGAGAAAAAAAAAAATGATAGCATTGAGAATACTTTTACTGTTAGTATAGATTTTAAATATATATAAAATATATATTTAGAAAACTGAAAAAAAAAAATCTTATCGGCTTAAAACTTTCTGCGATCGGTAAATCAAATATGTAACTAGATAAACTGCGTGAAGAGACTAATAGATCATGATCATTGCTACCGTATAAAAAATATTAGGAAATCGTTTTTATAAGTAAAACTTTTCGACACGATACTAAGAAATCCAGTATAAATGAATAATGAAAACAAATGATGCAATAAAAATGATCTGATAATGGAATTGATTCATTGATTATGTGTTAAAAGATGTGAGGTGTGTCAATAGATTAAATCGTAATTTTTAGATCAGTCAGTTTGAATCATTTTTAAATAACATTTTCGTATATGCTTATACTGTGCATCCTTAATTATGAGATATACGGATCCGAAACGTAGATTCTTTAAAATTATTAAGGAATACGGATCAGTCGATTCGATACTTGATGTTTCGACAAAACCTGATATCATTGTGTTGAAATTATCCAGATATCGAT
>WUQG02003878.1:0-12206 GCA_011317285.2 Androctonus mauritanicus | reverse complement strand
CTACAGTAGTCAACCAATGAATTATTTTGGTCGTTTTGTTATACCTTATTGTGTCCAACTTTTGTTATATTCTCTCCCCTAAGACTTAAATGAATGAATTCTGCCCCACTCACCGCTGGTACACACAGGTGGGTTCAACTTCGCCTATAGACTACTATCTCAAGGAAAACTACCTTATGTTACCTTTCGGAATAAAAATAAGTTACTTTCTTCAGCTTTAAATATTTTTAAATGCTTTTTTCTTTCCATTTACGTTTTCCATAATTCTCTAAACGGAAAACGTATACAAACACACATATTACGAAGTATAAATAAATAAATATATATATTTAAATCTATATAATTTTTTTTTTTTTTTAATGTTCCGAAATTAATTTCCGTCAAGTATTAAGTTTTAAGTAAACAATTGCCAGAAGTATAAGAAATATTAATAGAGATCATTTTCAAAATTTCAACCTCTCCTTTATCTTTTAATCATGAAAAATAAGAAAAATGTATTATTAAATTTTAAAGAAGATATGAATGAAATTAAAAAAAAAAATACTTTTCTAATTTTTTTTTGTGTTTTCCTTTCCCTTCCAAATATAGAAAACGGGAACATTAATTATATTGAGTCTAGTTAATTTTATTCTTCTTTTTTTTTTTGTTTTGTTTTTAAAACGATTCATTATGTTCCTAATTCGTAAACATTTAAACAATTTTTAAGAAAACATAATTTTATCGAATTTTTAAAAATTAATTCCTCGTTAAAATTTTAAAAGAGTCGAGCCAATGGGAATTTTAAAAAATAATAACAATAAGAAGTCGTGTCTTCGGAAGTACATTTTTCTTTTTTTCTTTTTTTTAATTTAATTTTTAAGAACAGAAAAGTCTAGAAGACGGCTTTCTCAAAGTTCTGAAGATGCGGTAAATAATTAAAAATATATTTAATTAAAAAACACACACGATTAACACCTTTTAAGTTTTTGACGTTAGAAAAAACTTCAGAAAATTTAATTTTAGAAGTATATGTTTTAAAAATTTAATGCAGATAATTAATAAAAATGTTTTCTGTATATAAAACGATGCTGTTCTTGATAATCATTTATTTTTTTTTTTGCAAGCCTGTAGATCAGTATTAAAATATCGGAGGTATAATCAATTTTCTTTTCTTTTTTTTTTTAATATAATTTGGCATTTAAAAACAAAACGTAATTTTAATTAAGAACGATTAAAAATTAAAAAAAATGTTAAGATATTTCCAAACTTACGAAGGTAAACAATGGACGTGAAAGTTTAAAGAAATTTTAAAGCCGATGCAGTATCTGTCCAGCTTCTTATGCATTCTAACTGGAGAAGTCCTGGTTACATATGCAAATTTTCTACTTTCCTTTCACCAATAGGAAGAAGTGGTCTCCGCCTTCTCTCCAAAGAGGAAGAAAATTTCAACCTATTGCAAAGGTCTGTGTAAAGTATTGATCGCGTACGTGAAAGAACTGTGCGTAATACTACAATACAGTTACTTTAAAACGCTTCAATTCCTCTAGAAAATTATCAAATTCGTTTAAATCCCGGATTTAAATATATAAACATGTTCCGAATTACTCCTTAATATTATTATATATTCAAAATTTTCTTTAAAAATTTATATAAATAAAAAAAAATAATAATTATAATATAAGTATTTACAATATAGAAAGCAATATTGTCTACTGTAACCAGAACAAAAATCTAAATAAATTGTTTTTTAAAATTATAATTTACATAATTTGCATATTTATAACCGGTGCTGTTTCATTAAAAATGTATTCTAAAATTTAATTTTCTTGACAAAAATTTATTTTTAAATAGTAAAAAATTGTTTAATGATCTTTTTAAGTGGTTATTTACATATCTAAAAGTTCCTTTTTTAAAAAAATTAAAATTTAGATATACAGAGATTTGTCAGAAGGATTATTATCAAAGCTATTTTTTTTCTGGATAAAAAATGATAATTTGTTTAACTGTTCAGTTGCCAATGATAAGTAAGTGATTAACAGGTTAATTATAGAAAATATGCTGATTCTCGATTAAAAAAAAAATCGCATTTTGTTGATATATTCGAGATTTGCTGATCAAATATGAAGAGAATAAAATGCTAAATTTTGTTTTTAACTGTAATAATGAAAATTTCTAATAGAATGCTCGAAAAAATAAGAGATGATGTAGTAATATGTTAACAGCAATTTATTAGAAATAAAGAACAATTCTCCAAAGCAACAAAATTATTTTGTCTGTCCAAAAGAAAATTTTTCGAAAGAAAAACAGTTTCGCAATAAGAAATAAATATATATATATATATATAAACTGCTTTACTGTAGACTATAAATTACAGAATTTTTTTTTCTTCTTCTTTTTAAGGGATAATCAATTTTTTAAATTTATCAAAATTTATCAATTTTTGAATTTCGCAAATAAATTTTAAAGAAAAAAAATTATATATATATATATATATAAATTAAATTTTAACGATTCAAAAGTAATATATATCTATAAAATAAACACTTCATAGTTAGAGTTACCTTCGAGAATTCTAAATAGCGAAAATAAAATTAGAATTAAATTAAATTTAAACATATAAGTCATTGTTTGTGTTCTCGGTGTAAGAAGAAATGGCTTTTTAATTTGGGGAGGGAAAAAAAAGAAAGAAAGAAATAAGAAAAAATTTGACATAATTATGGAAACTTAGAATAAGTTAAATTCTTGAATTATATATACGTGGGTATATAGAGAAGAAGTGCAAAAGGCCCAGAAAATTATGGATGTAAAAATATTGTAGCGGAGCATCATTAAATTTTCAGATGGTCTAAATGAAAAATATTACCTGTTTAGTTTTTGAAGGATTAGAAAAAAATATGAGACAAAGAAAAGGGATGTTTTAAGGTAGCTTTTTACGTAAAAATCGCGGAGCATAATAATGCCTATTTAGGCCTTGAATTATTGATGAGCATTTATCAATTAATGATTCTAAAATAATATTTTAGATATATAACATCGAAATATATATAAAAATTTTATTATTTTGCTTATTATTTAAGCTCGAAATACGATATTTTAACGTGTAAGTCATTAATAATTATACAAAATTTACAAAAATTTAATTTTGTGTAATCATGGAGGATAAATTTCAAATTCTAGATATTAAAAGTGTCAAAGAGCAGTTCTGACTATAAATCCGGTAAAATAACAGTGTATAAGATGATATTCAACAAGTTTTTTATTAATCTCTTCTATCTAAACTTGTAGGAGTCGAAGTTCGTAATGGGTCAGGGACTAGAAAGATTAAAATCGAGGTAGTGATAATTAGAAAAGTTAAATTGCCAACCGAAAAGTGGGCGAAGTAGAAGATTCCTACGCAACATGCACACACACACACACATATTTTTTGTATAGATATTTATACCTTCAGTATGTGGATAAAGAGCCAATATCATCAGTCTAGCGATCCAGTAAATGTATTATTAGTATCTTGCCGGGCACCGAGATTACGGATCGGCAGAGGAATGAACAAAGTAATCAAGTACAAGGAAACATTGAACGTTAGACTCGACCATGATCGATGGTGTCCAGTCAAATCAACTGGCCGGGAAAACTCAGTCCATAAATCATTACTGCTGGCTTGGTCACTCAGAATTCTGCTGGACTGTCCACATTCTATCGTGTCTGCTGCCGGGTCACTGTAAATTGGCTGCTCCGATGCGGATTGCGGAAAGAAGCATTTATAAACTTTTCTAAGCAATATAAATATCTTCCAGACAAACTTCTTCTGAAATATCTGAATGCCACTATTTATCTATTAAACTGTTGATATAAAACAGAAGTAGACAGCATCTACTGCGCTTTTTTTTCCTCTATATACAATAAAGAAAATCACATCAATCGCAGTTTAAGATTGGAAAACAAGAATGGAGAATGTAATAACATAACGTTTTTTTTTTTTTTTACCTTCCTTTTTTTAGATTCTAAGAGTTTTTAAAGTTAGCAACAACCTTTTTTACATTTTGAATTGTTTTTGTGGCCATTTTTAAAAAATTTCGAACTTCGTTAATTACGTGAAAACTGTAATTATAATTACAGCTACAAATATTTATATAGATATATATAAGTTGAAACAATAATAATTATTGGCCAAAAATAATTAAAAGAAAAATTTTTATTTTTTTTTCTTCTTTGAAAAATATACGAAGTTGATATGTCTACTAAATATGCAAATTTTATTTTGCGAATTTGAAAGAATTCTAATGTATACGTGTTAAGTTAAAATTCTATTTAAAAATTGCATTTTTTTTTCTTTTTCAAATTCCGATTCTAAATCCACAAAATTTTAAACCAACACGAAGCCGAGTTTTTTAAAAATTAGAGTTAAATATGATCATTAAAATTTGTTAGAAATCAAAATAAAAGATACTTAAACAAAAGCGAAATTTAAGAAAAGCGTGAAGGAATAATAAAATTACTCGCAGTTTTAAATTTCATCACGATGAAATTTTATACATGCATACAATACTGACAGGAGACAAAAGTTGAAAGAATTTTACGATATAATTATCACTGTTTATGTTGAAAATGTAAAGGCCTGTAGTAAAATCTACTAGATTTTTATTATGTAGTCAGCATGATACAGAGATTTACTGAGTAAAATGAAAAATGAATGTAACGTTTAATTTTAATCAACTGATTTGTAGTTTAAATGATAATTGCAAGCGAGCGGATTATTATAAATGAAGAAAATATATTATACTTTAAAATGAAGGCAGTGTAGAGATAAATGAAGAGAAATATGCCTAAATTTCTTAATATAAAGGAATTTAGAACACAGTTGCAATTAAAAATGAACGAATATAATAAAGAAATACTAGGATAACAATGAAGAAAATTCCAAATAAAATATCAACGCATTTGATAATTTCATCTCTAGATATTTCGATCGCGACAGAAGAAAGAAAAAAAAAGGGGGAAATAAAAAATTCGAGAAAAATTTTATTTTATTTAAAATTGTACGAAATATAAATATAGGACAATCAAAAGAAAATTTAAAAATGAAACGAAAATTCGACGTCATTTCAAACTGAAAGAAGCGTAAATAAACAGTGAAATTTTTCAAAACGAATATTATTAATTTTGAAGCTATTTTAACTGGAACAAAGTTAAACTGGAATTCTAAATAAAACGCGTTTATAAATATAAATATATATATATATAGAAGAAAAAAAAAACATTTTAGTATAAAATTACTGCGTGATTAGTCCTGACAAAAATTAGAAAGTAGAGGAAGTGCAACAAATTCGAAATTTTAATGTGGTTTTTAAAAAACGTTTTAAAGAAAATTTTCAATTTGCGAGGCCACATCAAGTTTTATTTTCTTTTTTTTTCTTTCTTTCCAAGATAAAAAAAAATAATAAAACGAAAAATAAAAATAATAAATTTAAGTATTCTTCTGTTAAATATTCATTCGATTATAAGGAAGGGCATTTTCTCATATGTATACACACATATATACACACACAATATTTTTCTCTCTTAAAAAATCGAGTTTGTATACTAACTATACAAAAAAAAATAAACTTAGTATATTTTAAGGTGGCTACAGACTTGCAAACTATTTTCACTAGTTTATCTCTTCGGTTATCGAGGTAGCTTAGAAGATAATTAGTATCCAAACATGACTATAAAGGCCGGTTCTTATGTCTACTCTGTGAATCTCCATAAAGTGGAACGAAATGAAAATGATAGTGTATGAGTAGGTAGGTTCATTAACAGTTTCTGTAGGACGTAGAAAATTGATACCGCCTGCTAGCTGTCCCGAATGTTTCAGCGTGCAACTGTGACAAAAGGTTATTTTGAAATGAAAGACAGGAAGTCAACTTTGTATCGTAATGAATAACAAAACTACAATTAGGCGTAGCAACTTTTCTAATTCATGTATCTCTTATTTAAATTTCAATATTCAATTTAAATATCCTCTATAATTTTTCTATTTGCCGCTGTACTTCTTACTTTTTTTTTTTTTTTTTATTTTTGTTTAAAATTTCGAAGGAAAGTTAAAACCAACACTTTCAATGCGAACAGATTATTTAGATGTAAATCCCCAATAATGCACAGATAAAACTTATTTAATGAGAAATACGCATAATAGAAGCTTATTTAGTTGATGTAATACTTGTTTTTAAAGAAACAATTAACAATCAAGTCATGGGGATAAGAGCAAAGCCGCTTTGTTGAGAATTCAAAGCCAGTTCTTTTGTTACCTCCTTCCAAACTTAATAATGCGATATTTGGAGTCAACAAGAGCGAAGACGTTGTTCTAAGTCTCTACTTCATTCAGACGACTTTCATTAAAACCATTCACAATTTCCGATTAAATCTGAACGTCACAATTAAACATGTTTTAATAACTGTACCTAGCTTCAAGCAAACAACGTCTTTTGTTATTGCATACAGCGGACACTAAAGCATTAAGTCCATATACGGATTGAAGAGAGAAAGAGAGAAGAAAAAAAAAACAAAGTGTACGATTCTGAATGGACATGTTGAAAATTAATATATCGGTCTGTTTTAATAACTCGTTTCTCTATCCTTATTCTATTTAAAACTTGCGCTACTGGCAATTTTCCTATACAAGTTGGGATTTCCAACTTCTACTAATCCTTTAGTGATTAACAGTAATTGTTGAGCCGACATTGTAACCGAATGTGAAAACTCGAAAAGTTTTGAAGCGTATTAAAACACTTTCTTCAAAGAAATTCCGTTTAATTGTTGTCAGTTGTTCATAATTCTTACATTCCCATAAAATTTCATTCTAACAGGTAGGTTATAGTTTGTTTGCAGAGTTACAGAACAGTGAAGAAAGTTTTCGAATAAGAAAAAGAAAAAAAAAAAAAAAGTGGTGTGTAAGGACGATATCCTAAAGGGGAGGAGGAATCTAAAATCGTATGTTTTTTATGAAGGTAGAAAAAAATTCCCCGTTGAATATTACGTAACTGTTTCACAATGGTGGTGTTGACAGTCTGTCGTGTGCCATTACATTCTAACAACACAATGACCTTATGTTCAACTTTACCCCTTCCTCGCATAGAATAATCCTTTGACTTCCATACAATCGCTTCTTCCCATCAGGTATTCCGACTCGCTAACCCTTTGTTAGTTTTTTTTTCCCCTCTACATTCAGATCGGTAAGTCTGATTTCTATATACAAAGCACCCAGTCGCGTGGTATCCCTTGTGGTTCACTTGTACAACTGCAAACTCTTTTTTTTTCCAACATTATTCTTGCAATTTAAATTTATTTACTTGCTCCGTAATGGCTCAACTTTGGAATAATGTTTCCAGACTGACACGTAGCAAAATTCTTTTTTTTTATATATATTTTTGTTATTGGAATTTAAATAGTTCTTTCGACCTAGATTTGTTTTTTTTTTTATTTTTTAAAAGTAGCGATAATTGCGTCACTTTAAAATAATCGAATTTAAAAAAATAATAATAATAATAATTTAAATAAAGTTAAAAATAATTTCGCCGAATCGTTTCGGTGAAAAATTTGTAAAACTTTTAATATTTTTGACGAGATTATTACCATAATGCATTTTTAAATGGAATATTTTGAATGTTATAAGCGCGACGTAATCGGTTTAAAAATGGGGCGCGTTTCGAATCGCCCTCGATCAAAAATGGTCAAAGAGGAAAATAGTATTATTGTCTTTCTTTATCCAGTTCAAATCCTGAGCTAGAAAATCTCCTTCAGGTCATTGGACTGTCGGTCACAACAGAGGCTCTTGGTCAGTCGGTCAAGAGCTTCAAGGTCAGCCAGCTCAAGGACGTTGTATGGTGTGGTCGATCGTACAAGACACTGACCAAGGTTCGTCTCGTTCTGAAAACAGGAAGTGACGTCACAAATGTCAAAGATCCGAACTGATTCGTCATTTTTAAATATTTAAATATTCAAAAATTGCGCACCTCGCTATAGCGTAATTTCTACCACTGAATCTCATTTTTTTCTAAAATATAGATATTGTTATAAATTTTTTAAAATTCAAAAATACTTTTAATGGCCATGCGCGGATCCTAAAACGCAAATTTGCGTCACTAACAAATATTCATATATTTTTTAATTATTTGACGATTTGTTGCTGAATACGCTGATGTTTTGCATTGTAGAGTTTTATAATAGTCCGAATTTTATTCCGAAATTAAAAATCGAAAATTTACCTATAGTGTCACATACTCTTTTTTTTTTAAATTTGACTAATAGTACTATTTTGTTTATTTTTTGAAAAATCTAGACTGAGAATATCTATTATAAATTTAATTTCTATCGAAAACATTAATATGAAGTGTAAAAAAGTATTAAAATAATGATTATACGAATATAAACATCGTTCAGATAGAATTTTAAAATCAAGCAGTTTCATCCGACAGAGGGCACTGGCAAGTAGCCAGCGGCCGAGTGATTGATTTGTGATGTCCATTTGCCTGGCCCGCAGCTATCCACGATGGAAAACAATTTAAAAACAGCATTACAACAATAATTGCTTTATTAAATTATTAAAAAACATATTAAAAACGCATTTCTAATCTTCGTGCTTAACAGAAACGATCGGTTGTTTATAAAAGTTTCTTTTTGAATTAATAAAATATATATCTATATATAAATTAAAAAAAATGGCAACATAACAATTTTACATTAAATTTTTTTTGGAAATTGCCTAATTTTATAAAAATTTAAAAAAAATTAGTTTGTTTTTAAAACTTGTTCGTTACTGTGGTTATTTATTTCAGTTAAAAAATTAAATTTATTTAAATAATTTAACTTTAACCATACTGTATACGAAACTATAGATCATATGATTGTCCGTATATGTAGGCCTATTGTTAATTATTTATAATTAAAAACACTTGTTGATAACTATTATTATCAATTATTACACGAAAATAGATGTTGCGGGCCTTTATAGCTTTAGGCCCGGTGAATATCTCAAAGATCTGTAAATTATTTATCTTTAATTATTTAAATGTGTTGCCATATTCTGAATATAATCGGAATTTTAACCACAAACTGAACTAATCTGATATATATATATATATTTTTTTTTTTTTAGTTAACTGTATATTTACATACTCGTAATAAAAAATATATAAAATTTTTATTTAAAAAATAAATTAAAAATAGAAGAAAAAGCACTGAAATGCGCGTTAGATAACATTTAAAATTTATAAACTTACCAGAATTCGTCGTAACACAATTTTAATAAATTTATCAGGAAACTAATTATATATATCTTTAAAGGTAAATAAAATCTAGCATTAGGTACAAGAAAATGAAATTTTAATAGCACGAATTTACGCTTAAAAAATTAATTTTTCTTAGTAATTGTTAAATACACGAAATCTCTCTCTCTCTCTCTCTCTCTACCTGTTTCTCTTTTTTTTTTGTCTTTTTTTTACTCCATTTATTAAAAAAATATGGATTAAACAATGGAGTGAATATAAGCAACGGCAAGTATTATATCAAAGTATTGATAAATGGCGGTTTTAAAAATTTTAGTAAATTTAATAGATATGATACATAATAGATATAAGTTTTTCTACTTTTCTTCAAATAAAAGAAGTAAATAATAAATATGACGTTAAGTTGTATAAGCACTTTGAGAAAAAAAGTTAACAAAGCTTAATTATTTATAAAACATCTTAAATAAAAAAAAAATCCTGGAATGTAAATAATGATAAAGTTTGAAGAATTAAAGTTTTAAAAACATATATATATAGTTTCTTTAATATTTTTTACGCAATATTACCTAAATTAACAATTACTCTATTAAAGGTTACACGGGTAAATAACGTTGCCGGAGTTTTATAAAAATTTTAAAATCTTTCTAGCGGTAGTCTAGGAACATGTAGGTAGATCTATATATAATATATATATATATATTATTAAATGGTTTTATTATAGAAGCTCTATTTAAAAGTAACGTCAGATCAATTAGAGATATGGTTTTTACGTAAGATCCAATGAAATTAATCATTCCATCAATGACAGTCTAAAAATGGACATGATAAATATCTGCAATCATGGCAATTTGATCGACGTATTTCTTTTAGATTTTTACGTAACTATCACGTGTTTGTACATCAATAAATCTAAACTCAAGTAAAAATGCCATTAAACGTAACATTTATAATGTTTGATCTATAGATTATATGCATGGAAATAATTGATACAGTTATTCTACGTTAGAAAAATAACAATAAAAAAAATATATTTTTTCCTGGACTGCAGCTTAATTTCCGATGATAAAAGTGCATTATAAATCTATTAAATTATAGCCACGTCTGTTACTGATTATCCGACATGACAATTAAGCTATATAAGAATAATTATATAAGTCTGTCAACCAAATTTTATAATCCAAGCCAGATATAATTATCTATTTTTGCAGTTGTATTTAAAATAATAATATTTTTGTTCTAATCTCATTATTTTTAACCACAGGTGCTTTATTAAAAGCTGTTGCACTTATTTATTTATTTATTATTTTTAACTTGCATTAACTTCCTTGCAGAAAATTCGAGCCTGTTAAATGTTTTAATACCAAGAACGTCTCGATTTTTATCCGTTAAATTACAACTGATAAGAGAAATAATTGTTTTGATACAAAAAGTGATTCACAGCATATAATAGACCGACTTTTATAGACATTCTCTCCTTTTGTGTTTGTTTATAATTATTTAATATAAAAATTATAACTGTTATAACAACGGAAATTATTATTTATATTGTTCAATTTTCTATTTTTCCAGCTGGAACAGTGTAATGAAATTTTCTACACCTGTCTTATGTAAAATAATCCTGTACGCATCACGCAGGTATATACATTGCGGTCATAATATTCGTTTCTAATAAAAATAAAAATTCTACATATTTTAATATTTTAAAATACGAAAATTTATTCTAAAATTATATATATATATATATATGTAAAAAAATTAAATAACAGTTTTAATAAATGAAATATGTAAAAAAATTCTTACATTTTTATCGGTAATTAGTAAGAGGAATGCAGAAGTATATTTGGAAATGGATTTATTACGTGAATAAAAGAGATGTGAAGGAAAATTCAGTAAAAACATGGCGTCCATTTGAACTATCCCCTGTTCAGGAATGCCAGAGATGCTATTAGAATAGATGGGAAAAAAGAGCTGTGTGTGTCTCGCTCCCTCTCCCTGTTTCCAATCGATATTGATTGAATTTTTTTATGCGCGCGATGTAAATTTTGTTCTTTGCTTACCAGAACGTTATAGTTTTCGGAACGGTGCAACTGACCCAACAACTTAAACACGACAATCGAGTCGTGACGATTTTACGAATCCCAGTCTATCTAAAATACGTTTCCGACCGGAGGCAGCCATATTTTAAACAGGTAAGTGGTGTAGAGTACCAATGTTCTTTTAGTTCTAAGACGCCATGTTCGAAAAACGTTGGATCTAGAGAGGTATGTTCGACTAAAACTTAATAGATATATGATTGAAATGGGATATAACAGTAGTCAGACAATAGTCTCACCCCTTGCTGTACGAAGTATTGACTGAGTCGTTGCTAATGAGAGAACACAGCTTCATATTTTATGTCGATAGGGTTTGCGCCGAGCAGCCTATTGGATAAGAGAGATAGTCGTCACAAAAAACACTCTCCTTGCAATTTGCTGGCTGGACAGGTTAATTTCTCATGCACGTAGGCTGTTAACAAAGTTTTAATCAGTTACCCTAAGTCCCGCCTATTTTCCAAACCGTTTCGTGTATCTGCATTGCGAAGACGTGTAAACTCTGCTTATATAATTGCACTTAACGTTTTGAAATTTATTCGTCAAAATGTAAACCTTAATAATATTGCATTAACTGATGTTTTCGATCTATTTTACGAGCGTAAGCTAAATTTATATCTTATATTATTTTGATGCAGTCGCTTCACTAATTGATACGGATATCAATAGCAAACATCCATTCCGACTAAGGAGTTAATAAAAATATATATATATAAATAAATTATTCGAATATTTAACTAAATATAAATGATCACTAACGTTTTTTAAATAGATAATCAATCAATAATTTGTCAGAGAATCTCGTCTCAAACTGGTTTACATTTAATTTCTTTTTTAGAATGGTTCCTTTCCAGCGTCGTTGCAATAGGTTAGC
>WUQG02003867.1:0-12206 GCA_011317285.2 Androctonus mauritanicus | reverse complement strand
GGAACAATTGATTTTGTTGTAAAAGATAGCAGTGTCAGTAAGATTGGTGTTTATTTTTATATAATCATGCCTCTGAGTTTTCAATTTATAAATATTTCAATGTAATTTGCTTCATTTGATGGCTAATCATGTAGCCTTTCAAGAACAACTTAAAAGTCAAATATAGTAAGCATTATTATAGTATTTCTGGTTTTATTCTAAAGTTTACTTTTTAATAAATTGGGACTATCCATATATGGTGCTGGCATCCATGTTCACATGTTGGGTATCACCATGTTGTAATGTCATCAAGAATATAAACTATTGGACAATAAGCAAAGCATCTGTCAGAGCACAATGGCAGTTTTAGACAGACTGATTATAGTTCAGGGAGATTGTAGCTCTGTTAAACAACTGTTAATATAATTTGGACCAGCAGTCTCAAACTCATTGGACTAATTGTTTAAACATGTTCTAGACCTTAGTCATAGTCAGAAACATGGTTTTATAAAATTTTCATTGCATAAATGAAGCCTCTTAACAGACAGCTCAGATGAGGACTAGAAAACTGGTTACTAAAGTATATTTCTAGACAGCTGCTAGCCAAGTTTAGAATCTATACTGTGTCTTCTTGCACTTGCATTAAATTTTCATAATTTGTAGAATCCTCTATATTTATTTGAGTTATTATTGAATGAAATATAATTTAAAGAATATATTAAATGTTTTAAGTATAACTTAAACATTCTTCATTTTGAATTCTGCCATTTTACTGACATCATTGATAAAGCCCAAGATAATGATTGGCCAAAAATTTTCAAATGACAGGCATGTAGGAACTGTAGTAATAGCTAAGGATTAGCTGCTATTCTGTTAAACTTGGCATAGTCAACATCTTTGCAATGCATTTAAAACTGTGATTTATCTGAATGCCATCTAGATGCAGTTTTTGATGTAAACTGTAGATGACAGAAACTCTGTTTAAACAATTGGCCCATTGTCTTCAAAGTACTACTTTCATATCTTTGGTTAGTTGGGGCTGCATTTAAAATCAATATTTTATGGGAAAAAATATTTTTATGTGAAATAAATAGACTGAAGAGCTGATTATATTAATTATGTATATTTTAATTTTCTTCAAAATTAATCATTTCAAATTTCATGTTCAAAATTATGAAATCATTTATAAATGATATCAGTTTTTATAAGTTTGAGTGGAAATTTTTTATTAAAAAATTCTGTTTACTGAACTCCAATACACTTTCAAAACACTTTTTAGTAATTTTCAAATATTTCATAGAAAATAGTTATAATTTATTTTCCTGAATATCTTTTATACTGTATAATCTGGTGATTATAATGAATGTTATAGGGGCTATAATAAAAGGTGTAAGGGACCATGAATATGAGACTGCTGATTTAGATTGTTACTAGAATTTAATTAATGATGATGTTTTCTATTATTGATGATAGTTTAAAGTCTCATCATATGTATATATTTGCATATAATGGTTTGGAATGTTTTCCTATAGTAAATAAGTCTACTCAAAATCATGGAAGACTTAAAAACCAAGTTAATTTCAAAGAAATAATACAGGATGTAAAATATTTTTGGTTACTATAATAGACAATAATTGAAATCAGGAAATATTAGCTGAAAAAATATTTTTGAAAATAATCATAATAAAATAAAACTTGCCCTGAATAATGAATTTTATGAAAAAATATTTATCTAAAAAGCTATCATAAGAGAATAAAACTCAGAAAAGATGAATCTTCTATTGAAACAGATATTGGCCTTAAAAACAATCATGGAAAATAAAACTCTCTTTGAAAGACTAATATTCTGTTGAACAAATATATTCCTTATTAATACAGCAGTATTGGATATCATAGCTAATTATTTAATAAATTTGTTATATAGGATTTGAAAACATTTCAAAAAATTAATTATTTTCAGCTTAAAATATTTCATTCTCTTGTTTTCAAAAGAATGAAAATATTTGAGGCTGATAAATGAGAAAAATCTTATCTAATTAAAAATATATTTTAATTCTATATAAACTGTCATTTTTCATGAATTTTAATTTGCATTCTTTTATTTTATTTAGGAAGTGGAACCTATGTATAAGGAAAGTGATCATATCCATATAATTGCTCTCACTTTAGCATTGGATGTAGGTGTCCGCATCCAGTATATGGATAGGGGAGAAGGTTCAGAAGTAAATGCACATGATTTTCCTGAGAAAAAAGAACCAAGGATCCATTTATTATATAGACCTGGTCATTATGATATCTTATATTAAGTAAAATTTGTACAGCCAACATTCCACGAGATAATTTGGGCAGATGATATCAATTCAGTCTATTGAAAGAATACTTATCAAAGAATTTACAGTTGTGATTGGTAAGAAATCCTTAGTTGTTAAACTAAGGCTATATTTAGAATATAATTATAATTCGTGTGAATGAGCTCTGTTTGAGCAGATTGACAGTTTTTGACTGCAATCTATTACACTGCCCAAAGCACCAAGAATCTTCCTGTTTAGTCTAAAAGAAGACTATTTTTTACTTATTAGAGAAATATGTGATGAAATTTAGTCTCTTCTGATCTTTTTAAATTCAAAAGTTATGTTGACAATTTATTATTTCTCATTAATGTGTTTTTGTTTCATCATTGCATTAAAACAGACTAATTTCAGTATTTTGAATAACTGTCATTTATGTAGTCTAACGTTAAATTATTTTTGTGTGCCAGTTTCATATCGAATTAAGTGCTAAACTGACATTTCATGTAGTATTTATTGTACTGTAGCTTATTCATTTCACCTAAATGCATTATTGAACTGTTTTGTTTTATTTTTAAAAATTGCAATTTAATATTTTTCTGTACAGAATTTTTTTCCTCCCCTTCTGCATGAAACTTAATGCAGTAAATAAAGATGTTTCAAATAAAGTAATTTGTCTTCATAATAGAACAATATGATAAAAATCAAATATTCAAATCAAATAAGAATCAGATTTTGACATTGATTTATATTGTTATATATTTTATTTGAATCTGATAAAATTATATATAGACAAAAGCAAATCATATTTTTATTTAGGAATACATGAATTGAGAAATTTCATATTATAGAGCCATAATAATTGCATATTGCTTTAAGTATTATATAAAAAATATTGAAAAATGTCATATATTTATTGTTTAAATAATTATATTTATACATTAAGGAAGAAGTTGGATAGTATGAAATTTTATGAAAAAATCTTTTGAGTTAATATTCATAAATGAACTGTATCTTTTATTGTTTTAGGCTCACCATATACTAGAAAACATTGCTAAATTAGGTGATAAAATAAAAATGCCTCTTTATTAAAATGGATTTCAGTGTGAACTATATTAATAAAATTCATTTTTTATATAGCAACTGAGATACTATTAAATATTTTTCACAGAAATTAACTTCTGAAGAAAAACAATGTATATTGACAAAATTTGCAATACAAAGTGGTAGTTTACATTTTTATTTTGTATATAAAATAAATACTGAAATTGTCATGATATTTTGTTGTTTGCTTTCTACTGAAAGTTAATAAGTAGATATATTCAAGTATTATGGTTATATGATGCAGTGTTTGTTACTTTGATCACAGCAAGATTTCTTACTGAGACAGCAGATCATATAAGCATTTTGTAAGATCATCACATATTTTTTGGAAAAAGAATATTATGCTTTACTGATAGAAATCACTGATAAAACCATATGACTACAACTATTATGAACTTTTAGATATACTTTGATAAAAAGTCCTTGTTACAAAAAAAAACAAGATAAATACTTTTATGAATCATCATCAAATTTAGTTAAGGCTGGAGATAGATAACCAAAATAAACTTTTGCTCTTAGAAGAAGCAATTATTTAAAGAGAATCGTTTTCAGTAATGGAATATAATGTCAGAATTTATTATATAGAAAAAGATGGAATCTGTTTAAGAATGTATATTATTCAAAGACACCATTATCAAGTTTAAAAATAAATAAGGAATATATTTTTTTCTGAGCATATTTTTATATTAAAAAAAAAGAAAATATGCAAAAGTGGGACATATTTTCCCAATTATCAAATGACTTTATTCCAGTATACAGAAAAGAAAAAGTGCGAAAAAGATGATCATCCCACTATAGAGCTTTATAATGTAGAGCCAAAATAGATAACATGATATAAACGAAAGAATTCTCCATCAATGCTGCAGAAAATATAATTTTGAATTATTGTGTATTTTTTTGCACTGTTTAGAATATGCGAGAATTCTTGTTTCAAAGTACTGTACGTTTTGTTGTTTAGCATTTTCAATAGAAAGATATAGTAGATATATTCTTCAAAAATTGAAATTCACTGATCCCAATGATATGCAGAAATTAACTCATTATGATTTACAGTAGTAATAATAAAACGACTCGTTTTTATATAATGTGATTATTTTTAATTACACTTAGCTACTGATCGTATTATAATTGACTGATCCAGTCAATTATAATACAGTATGATCTGGTGGAGATTTAACAGAGTATTCAATTAAAATATAGTCATATTTTAATATACTTATATCAATACTAACTCCAATAATATATCCCATGCTAATTCCGTTTACCTGTGTATTTAATCTTTGTCGCACAAATAAAACAGTGTTAAATGTGTTCCATTCACCACTCCCGGATTTTACCAAAAATGGGGCCGATGAGTATACCCTCTATTTACAAAAGTCTTAGATAGTAGCGCGGCGAAGTTAAAATGGGTTTTTGCCAAACATTTCATTGGTTGAATTGGGTCACTGGTGAATTGGCGAATGGATGAGTTTCCCGTAGTGGAAACTCATCCATTCACCACTACCGGATTTTAAGAAGTTTAAATGTGTTGTATATCAATTTCAGGATAAAGTTGCTACATCAAAACTTGATTAAAAATTTATAATTACATTAATTTTGTAGTCAACTGATAAAATATTTGATATTTGTTTTATATATACAAGGTGATTCAAAAAGGTTGTGCCAAAATTTACAGATTTATAGAGGATAAAATTCTGAGTAAAAAAGTCTAGTCACGTTTTTTGATTTGAGGCTCTATTTAAAAAAGATAACGCGTGAAAGATTTATGACGTCATTTCCGATTGTCAAAAAATTATTTTAAAAATATCTTTAGTTGCATTTTTAAAATCATCTATAAATTTTAACTAGTTAAAAACTATCCTAAAAATTTATATCATCGAAAACAAATTATTAAATTAACGACCCACAGTTAAGAGATAAAGATGGGAAACTTCCTATACCTATAATGGAAACTTTTCTGAAATTACGTGACCCAATTCAACCAATGAAATATTTGGCGAAACCCATTTTAACTTCGCCGCGCTACTATCTAAGGCTCTTGTAAATAGAGGGTGGTATACTCATCGGCCCCCATTTTTGGTCAGTAGTTGCTGTACGTTCGTATCCTGATTTGTGCACTTTTCTGCTGATATGGGAGATTGTTCAGCTTCGAATTGTATAAACAGCTCTTCAAAAAGATTCCGACCCTTTATATTTCCAAGAAATACGGATAGAAGTACAGTATGAGTACAGAATTGTTGTCCTGACAGACGGAAACAATAGCAAATTCGAAACTTTTAAGAAATAAATACTGAAGTTAACATATAATGAGAATTAAAAACCTATTCTAAAATCACAAAATGCCAAAGTTAAACAAAAATATAGCTACGAATCAGACTCAATTGCTGAAAACTGAAAGTTATGTAATATGTTGAAATAATTTTTTTTTTATCATCAAGCTGATTTTTTTTCCAAAACTGCGATAGGTGGAAAAAAATCAAAGTTGATTTTTTTTCCACCTATCGCAGTTTTTTGCTTTTCTTAATTTTAATATGAAAATATTTCTTTATGTTGTTAATCATTTATAAAAAATGTTCCACGATTTTAAAAGGAAAATAAAACTCACTTTTTTTTTTTAAATTAGTTATAACAATGAGCATTCGAATATCAAAACTTTTTTACATATAGAATTAAACAAAAATTAATCACCAAATTAATAAATATTTGTTTTAAAGCATTTTTAGAGAGGAGTGTTTATAACTGATTTGTCAAATATAAAACTTGCTATAGTCTGTTCAGGATAAAGAACAAAGCCGACGTATAACACGTGACGCACTTTCGAGCAATTACAAACTATTAGTGGTATAGATTTTACAATGTCAATAACAGATAGTTCAGACGCTCTATTTTCTCGGAATATATCTGGATTAAATCGAAATAATTCAAATCTGAAGATAGTTAACAGAAAACAATTCGTTTCATTTTTCTTTCGTACAATTTGCTGTTCCAAGGCGAAAAAATCATGCAGGACTATTTTGTCGGTGGAAGCACACACATCTTTGAATGGAGTACGTCGGCTTTGTTCTTTATCGTGAACGGACTATAAGAATTTGAAAAAGTCTGGGATGATAAAAATTAGCCAGCAAGAGGGAATTAATAATACTGTTAAATAAAAATTCTTCAATTTTATCCAATTATTGATTGATTAAAAACCGTTATGCATTTATTTTTGGTTTTTAATCAATCAAAAAATATCTCATAATTGATTCCTATTTGTCATATACACTTGATCTATTCTGATTACAAAGTACTTTGCGGGTTGCACTCTTACAAATCATCTTGATTTCTATAGATATGTCATTTTAAAGAGGAAAATATATAACTCGGCGTATAAATTGTTTTAAAATGTAAATGCATCCATAATCTAATATCTATTAGATTTCTTAAAATACGGAATTGAATAAAAACATCATTGATAACATTAATAACATTAATTTTTATCATCCCAGACTTTTTCAAATTCTTAGCAAGTTTTATATTTGACAAATCAGTTATAAACACTCCTCTCTAAAAATGCTTTAAAACAAATATTTATAATATATTTTATCGAAATTATTAATATTTATCATATCATATATCGACAAATATACGTATATACTAGGATAACCAATAACAGAGTACATGATAGGTATTTTCTTTACAAATTGCGCAAGAAATGAATGCTTATAAAAGTTAGCTGTTCTTATTAGGCCGATGAATATGCGAAGGCCGAAAATGGCGGATGAACATATATCTTATTTAGAGCCTACTACTATCGTACTATCGTATTGGTCGCGATGATGTGTCATAGTTTGAGCATGTGATACGTCGTCATAACGAATAGAATTTGACGTCATATAGAAATTTTAAACGATATTCTTTTAACTTTTCTTTGCAATGGTACTCATAAATATAAAAAATATATATATAATTTTTCTTGATTAATGTAATTTCTAAAAAAAATTATGAAAAAATGCATGTTACACAGAGATACACACGGTGAGAGTTCATCAAAAATGAATTCTGATGAACTCTTACCGTGTGTCATCTGTTGGAAAGCGAAATAGAGAGATGCCATTTTCTTTTGCTTCCTTTCCACAAAGAATACAGTTTCTTCTGTTGTTATAACTTCTCTTCATCTCAATTAAGTAAAAATAATTTGAAATCTACTGTGTAATTAATAAAACTCTTTAATTAGATTTTATTCTACAATTATAGTTTTTAAGACTCGACAGAAATCACAAAACAAACAGGAACACGTGCACAGATTAAAAGACGCGCTTAGCAATATTTATTATTTCATTCATTTTCGTTTATCTTATAAAATTAAGGTCTCTAAATTGTATACAAGTATTAATAAATGATCAATTTGTCTTTTTTGTTTTTCTTATTGAGAAATCTTATTTCTGTCTATATTCGGGGGGCTAGTTGTCTAAAATGGTGTAGTGATTTCCAGTCACGTGGTAGAGTTTCCCTTCGTGTATCTCTTACGCCTGTATTCACCATTTCGAGTTATTCGTAGAGTTAGGTTATATGAGGAGTTATAGCTAAATTTGTATTCACCAACTTGGTTTCGAGTCAAATGAAACTAGCCTAGCTGGTAGCTGGGTTGTTTGAGAAACTCAAGAGTTATCGACACTGCATTAAATCTTTTTGTTTCCTATCACATCTTTGTATTTTTCTATTAATTCTAACAATAATTCTTTTTCAAAATTGGTGAAATGTTTCGCATATTTATAACTTGTTCCATTTTCCTAATTACTGTCATGTGACCATCTCCAAACAACTGTAACATCCGATAGAAACGAAATCAATGTGACACGAATGGCAAATAATCTTCGAGTTCAAAAATTAGAGTTGAAAATGTTGGTGAATACGAATATCGAATAACTGGCAAAACAACCCTGGGTTAATTTTTACTTCGGATTCGTCAACTCTCCATATAACTCGAGATGATGAATACGGCCGTTAATCTGTGTTTGCGGCCGATTATTTAAATGCAGCATTCATTTTCGAATGTTAAAATGCTAACTCTTTTTGATTTGGTATTTGTGTATTTCTTATTACTATCTTTTTGAGAGTGTTACGCATCACTGTTCTTACGCAGAATTGGCAGATATGCACCTCATTTATGGGCGCGACAGTGGGAATAGACTGGAGGAAAGTCGGTACAGGAGAACTTTTCCGCAACGCAGATAACCATCTAGAGTTATTTTTGTAAACATCGAACATTTCATCTAGCATTATTAATTAAAGTTGCATTACTTTACAATTTTGTTAATTTAAACCAATAAACTTCATTTCAGTACTTAATTTTTTCGATGTTTCTTGTCTCTCATGTATCGAAACGGAAATGACGTCACAAAATTTTCACGCGTTTTATCTTTTAGACAGAGCCTCAGATTAAAAAGCGCCGACTAGATTTTTACTCATAATTTTATCCTCTACGAGTATCACCCTTCATATATAATATAAAGAATACTATTAATTCAGCATTTAAACAATTAATTCTTATTACATCGACTTCTATCAAATGAATTTTGGCAAGATGAGTTCTAACTTATATAAAGCAATTAGCAAAACTTTATTCATTACTGCCATTCATAATTTGAGTCGTTAAAAATGATGAAATTTATCATGAATGCACGTGTTTGCTTGACGATCTAAGTTTTGTACGATTCGAATTTAGTGTTTAATTTAAATTAAAAGAATAAGAACTCGTATAGTTGTCACTAACTTTTTTAAAATTTTAGAATATTTATTTTTCAAGTTTGAAAAAATAAAAGCCGTTGAAAGTTTAGATAGAAATATGTCTTTAGTTAATTAATTATAATAAATATGCGACATTTTATTTGTTCGTTGATATTTAGAGTTACTATTTATTATAATTTTAATGAGTGTGTTGGATTACAACCCCCTTTTATGTCAGCGGATTTTGAAATGTACAGTATTTCAGAAATAGAATTTATAAAGCCAAGATGTCGTCCAGGAATAGTTGAATTTACTGCATTCAAGAAGAATTATGTCTTACATCTTCATGAGGACAAGACTGTTTTGACTTCCACGACTAAAGTATTTGTTCATAGAAATAAGATGATCATCAAATTTCACCTAAGAAATATTCCAGGTGCATTTCTTTACGAAGGTGGTTTAAATGGAGAAAATTCGTCAAGAGCAATTGGATATTACTATCGACATGTTTTCGTCGGACAAGTTGTTTTAAACGACGATGTTTTTCACATGACTGCTCTCGATCATCCAACATATGGTAATGATGAAATGATTTTTTACAATATAAAACATATGAAATTACATTCTGTACACAAGGATGGCAAAGCTATTTGCGAAAAGATGAGGGATGAGAGATTTCATAATGTTCACTTCAATATTTGCGATTCTCACTGTAGAAATTCTCATGTGCTAAGAAGAAATTCGATAATAAAAAAGTAAGTTTATAAAATTTATATTTTGATTTTATTATATATATATATATACTGTATATATTTTTTTACATTTTATCCTTTTCTAATTATTCAAGGTTATGCTCGTTAGAACTGCTGGTGGACCATACATATTTTGAAGCAAAGAGGGCTAATCGTACTGAAATCGTATTAGAAATTCTATATCACGTCAAGATTGCAGATCAGATATTCAGTAATTCTGATATCGATAGAGATGGAAAATCTGATGGAATCGGATTTAATGTCGAAAAGATAACAATATTCGAACAAAATGATGAGCCGGGTTATCCTTTTGTTCAAGAAACGAAAGACAGCAAAACATTTCTTGAAAACTTAAGTAAATATCGACATCCATATTGCATGCTAATATGTTTCACTCACATAAGTTTCTGGACTGAGAAATATTGTTCATCAGGAGAATTGATGCAAGTCGGAGAAATATGTAATCGTTTATCTGGGGATTACAAAAATGAAAGAAATACCAACGTTCTTTTCCTTACCGATAGAGAGAGAAACTTAACAATCCCACAATTTAAAATAACTTTTAATTTACTTCATCTTTTGGGACATGCATTTGGATGTGACGATGATCCTTCTGATGATCAAATCTGCAGTCCTGGGGATTTCAACAACAGTGACGGAAATTACATAATGTATCCACGTGTACCCTATGTAACACACAAAAATAATTACAAATTTTCTAGATATTGCCTGGATTCTATGGATCGACATCGTATTCTGAAAGGTATGCATTATGATTGAAACTAAATTACTTTCTTTCAGTATTCGGGCTAAGTTGGCTTTGCTCCTTCAATGAGTGATATCGAAATTATGACGTCACGGTGCTGTCAATATGGCAGTCAGTACATCATGATGCAAATCATTGTGACAGTCAAACGAAAATGCACTTTATTATAAATCAGGGATGGCTAATCTTTTTAAGGGTACCAAAATTGGTGAAATTCTTGTAAGAACTATAATTGCCTAACTTAATTGCCTATATAGGCCTATGAGAAAAGTAGACATACTGTATCTCCAAATACTTCAAAAACATTGTTTAATTTTTTACATTAATTAAAATATATAAGGAATATTTTAATTTCATAAATAATTTTTTTAAATAAAATAGGTATTTGTTTAAAGGAACCGAACATATCATCGTGTGGGAATGATATCGTGGGAGAAAGAGAATCTTGTGACTGCGATCCTTTATCAGACCGTTGCCGTGGAGGATGCTGTATTCCTAAAGGAAGTCCTTTCCATTGTTCTCTTAAAAGTGAAGTCGAATATAATCCTGGAATAGGACAATGTTGCGATACATCTTGCAAGATTGTTAAGAAAACAGTAAATAAATCATGTTTCAGCAATAAGCCCTGCTGGAATACAACCGCAGTATGTGATGGAATTTTGCCATTCTATCGTGAAATTTTTGCATCTGATAGTACATTCTGCATGAACGGTGCGGGAATATGTCTGAATGGAAAATGCGAAACTAAAATTTGCGAAAATCATAATTTACAACCTTGTGAGTGTTCTTCAAATAATAAAGAGTGTTATATTCGTTGTAAAAATTCTACAAATATCTGTGTAACTGCTAGAGAGTTTAACATTATTCTTTCAAAATACGAATTCTATTTGAGACCAGAAGGGACCGAATGTGATGATAAGCATAGATTATGCTCGAGATATGTATTGAAATCATTAGATACAAAAATCAATTATCTCACAGATCATAGTCCTACAACAGTTTCAATTCAACAGGAATGGAACTTGTGTGAAGAAACAAATATTCCGTGGAAAAGAAAAGAAAGATGGTTTTATCTCATACCGATACAATTTGTTGCATTTATTGTCTTTGTAATATATTTGCACATACTTACTCGTGATAGAGAACCAAGAATAATTGAACTTGTAAGACAAGTAGAACGTATAAGACATCAGATTAGCTGAATTTGTTAAAACAGAAATATTGTAAATAAAATATTTAATATTAAATACATGCTCTCATTTTTAAAATAAAATAAATCGCATTCAGATTTTTGTAATAAATAAATGACTTTGTACAAAAATGGCTATCAAAAAATGATGTTATTGTCTGTCCAACTTAGTTGTGTGAGTTCAGATGCGCATGTCTTAGACTGGTCTATTGTGTATAAAAGGGAGCGTTTGTTGTTAAGTTGATGGGTAAGCATCAGCTTAGAAAAAGAAAATTTATTTTTTACTTTATATTAAAATTTATATAAAAGATTTTTCAAAAAGTAACAACTATTCAACCATATTAAAATACTTATGTTAATTAGAATTCCCAGTTTTCCCACCCGTTCTGCATGTACACCCCTTTGTTGTAAATGAACTT
>WUQG02003857.1:0-12207 GCA_011317285.2 Androctonus mauritanicus | reverse complement strand
GCTATTAAAAAAAAAAATACCTTTGACACAAAGTACTAAGACTACGAAGTTCTAAAATCTATTTTAGGATTGTCTAATTTTAGAATATTCTTAGTAGAAGTAGGTGTAATATTAATCCACACAAAAATCGACATAAGTAATAGGTTATTACTACATTTTTTTAACGCTAGTAAAAAAGGGCGCTAGCTCGGAGCTAAGCCCTATAGGCTAGCTTGATTGACGTTTTTATCTCAATGTGGAAAGTGGTTTAATGCAGTAAAAACAATTTTTGGCAAAAATGTAACCTTAACATTATTTCTATGAAAAATGGTGTTGTTTATTGAGGATCATCTCTTTTGGCTTTAGCCCCATTGTTGGACCGCTTAAGGTAGGAGACAAGTTGTCTGGATCACAGCTTGTCATTGTGGCAGTCAATGAAACAGTGGATGGTCCACAATGCTCCGAGCCAAAGTCCCAATAGAAAGATCTTATCTATCAGTGTTTGGTCTCACTTCAATGGCTTCTCTTTTACACTATTGAAAGTCAACATAGAATTAGACAGATAACCAGCCCAACTTAGACTCATTCTTAACTAAGCGCCATTTAAAATCCGCAGATGTTTTTTGACAGAAAAATTATTTTAGTCAAATATACTTATCAACGATATATATTTTAATTAACGTTTTCATTCTGTGAATGTAAATTAGGAACGTATCTATTAGATCTACAACCAAGGATTAAGATGTAAAACAAAGAGGTTTCCCCACCGAGATAATAACGTCATTACGGCGTACGAATGTTATTTTGTGTAAAGAAAAAAATGCCAAGATAAAATCTGCAGCGGGTTTAACAACTTGGCCTTTTTCACATAGATTATAAATTGAAAAGATCACGTCAGTTTTATGACAAAAGGTTCGGCCACAGTTGAGCTCCATAGGCCATAAAATGTTAAAAACCTCACACCATAATTCTACATTTCTTTACCAATTGTTACAGTGGTTATTACTAGCAAAAATCGTATAATGTCGGTAATTTTAACTCCATTTCTATATAATCACCATCAGAGTTTAGAAAAATTAAATTGTGGAGTTTAAGGCTGGCCGGTTCCAGTAGTTAAAAAATAAAATTTTTAATATTCCTTCGGCATGTATGTCACGCCGATGGCTGACCCCGCAATCAACTTGTCGTAGCAAAATGCAGTAGTTGTCATAGTGACGTTTTAGAGCGCTAAACGCCACAGTATTCCAGTCAAAATGTGACATTTATATCAGAAACGTCAAAATTTCGATTGGCACTCCGCTAAGTCGCCCGATTCGAATTCCGAATATTTCTCTAATGGGATTATTAATTATGGGCAGGAAGGAGGTCCGAAAAGCGCCAATTTGTAGATGGTGGTGGCCGGGGGAAAGCCGTAAAGTTCGCCACCCAAGCAATCGACGGTATTGTTTAGCTCAGTCAATGGCCAACTGCCGCTTCTTTTGTGCAGAGCTGATGTGTGTCTATTGGCGTGGCCATCCCCGTCTTGTGTCGAGAAACCCTAACACCAGATGGTGTTTGCATTTTTAGGACACGAGCCGAAGTTAAAGCCAAACATTAGCGAAATAGTAGCTTATTCTCCACACTTACCTGAGAAAGGTCCAGGTCGATACTCACTGGTCCGTCTGTTCATCCCCCTCCACCTAAATCGAGACGGTGGTTCAAAACTCATCTGAAAATAATTTATGTAAATGTTAGTGGCAAAACTTTAGAACGCCACCATTCTTACACAACTCGCGCTTTATTTTTTATAAACATAAGTTATAATTTTTATCAACAACGGATATACGACGGCTCGGTCGCCTACTTGTTCCGATTGTTGGCGCTGCGGCTGCGAGCCAAAACTATTTGGATGGGAAAGAAACATTTAAAAAGCCAGAACTACTATCTTTCCATTTGGAAAAACGCCAACCACGCCACAGCACATGTCATAAACCCCGCCACTAACAATCGCTGTTTTCCAATTCGTCTTAGTTCTCCTTTCGGTTTAATAAACTATTCAACAGTATAAACCATCCGCATTTTAATAAAAATATTTTAATCTTTTATAAAAGATAATTCCATCGTAATTTGCATTTTATATACCAACCGTCCGACTTTCTTATAATTTGAATCGATTTTATTATTATTAATCTCTAAGATGGCTCGAGTTTTGATGAAAGAACTGCCCAATTTTAGAAATTTTTACTGATGATAAATAATTACTCTCGCTTACGTTTCGAATATTAAGTAGAAACAGCGCCATGCTGAGGCATTTCTGAATACAGTAGCTACTTTTAATCTTATAATAGAAATCGAGAAAAGAACAAAATTTTCGAGATAAGTTTAGAAGAACCAAAAACAAGAATTTCCTTAACTTTTTCGTGCGAGCTAATAGATTGAAAATATTAAAAATTTTTATATTAGGATAGGCCTACTCGTTTCCAATCAACTATGATGATTTAGGCACCACCTTACTAAGCCAAATGGCTTTAAGTTTTCATCCAGGTGTCCGAATAGCTTAAAAATTTCCTCCATTATCAGAAGCATAGGTTTATTATCCATAGTCCGTTTTTTCATCAGCACTAAGAGGCTGTAGTTTTAATCCTTTAAATTGTCTAGTTACACCCAATTCTATAACAATTCAGTCTTTAAGTTATTATTATTAAAATAAACGATATTTTTCTCGCCTGTGACTGGAAACTACAACTATGTAGGTGATACAGTATTTAAAGCGTGTTTCCTTATAAAAAAAAAGTGTCTAAATAAACATATCTACGATTAATAACGGTGGCAGAATTGTTTATAAAGAAATTTATGAAACGGAAAATGGCTGGACAAAATGACAGCGGATAATGTTTATTTTTGTCTTTCAAATAAAAAAGACTTAATTATGTGTTTGATAATATACAGCAGATATATTATTTGTTAAGTAGACACAGCCATTGGATACTTTTCGGTAAGTATGGAAAACGCTTTATGTCAGCGCTCTGTTTTCTTCCCGTGGTGTATTTTCATGTGGAAGAATGTAAGCTTTTCTCTGTCTTAAGTCACTGACTGCGATAGTTTACGAGCGGAATTACTAAACACCAACATCAGTATGTCACTCACTCGTGACATGTCTCGGAAGAGGGCCTGGATTGCGTCACGTAGGCCGTTAGCGCGTGTGGTTGCGCAGTCCGAAAACATCTCGTCGGTGGTGTGGTGGTCAGTTTAAGCAAATAAGGAACGGCATAAATCTTAAAAGTGGTGTTTATAACAAGCTGGTGGACAGTTTTACGAATTGCCTCCCGCCTTTAATTGTATAGGTTTCCACTAGCTGTAGACAATCGACTAAAAATTCACCGTCGGCCAGCGTTGCTTTATCGATCGCATTTAAAAATTTTTCGAATGGAGTAAAAGGCGTATGGAAAAAATGGAAGTTGTTGTTTAAAAGGAAAATATTCCTCATATTTCTTATTTATTGTACGATCCAGCGAAAGTTGAGAAATATATATAGCCTTTAAGTAAACTTACTTGACAGGACAAAGTTTGTGCCAACCGCACGTGACGCGAAATCAAATTTAGGTTGGGTTATATTAAACGAGTTTTGGCCGCCAGATGACGTAACCGGATAGAGAAAAATGGTCCGGTGGTCGGTGGGTCGATTGCCTATTCGAACGTGGCCAGCTAGGTCTTTTTTCGGTGGTTTTCGATAGCGCTACCAGCCCAGTTATCAGAAAGAGCGTGATTCTAGGAAACCCCTTTATAGCCTTAGAGACCATGAACTTTCGACTCGATCCTTTCTTTACGACTCACACCTGTCAGATAGTAAAAAGTGTGGCCATCCCTCTGACCCGTGATCCCGGCGTCTGAACCTCGACTGTAAATACAGGTGTTACTTTCGCTAAGGAGGTGGAGTTTTAACGTCTGTCTGGTTCCCCACCAGATATACGAGAATTTTCTCCAAAATGCGCAGGTTCCAGCACCACAACGCGTTTCCAGACGGCCAATGCGACCCATTTTTCCATCCGGAACCACCGTCCGTCTCCCGAATACTAAAGCGCCTCTGTCCCATCACATCTAACTACCACTATTGGTGTATATTTGTACAGAATAAGGATAATTAAAGGCATTGTTAAGTAGAAAAAAATGTGTGTTGTTGGACGCGTAGCCAGGATGGCTGTGTATGGAGAAGAGCGCTATCGTTAGCAGATCTGATCCCCGGGTGATCAATGTCCTCCGGTGGTGATGCTTCCCCGCGATAACACCGAGAAGTCTTTTGACGATTATTCGGATCTTTTCAACTACCAAAATGATTCAGTATGACACGGTATCGAGCTAACAATAAATTTTGCTGCGAGAACAGACTCGCTAGACACGTGCAGCCCCATTGTGGTGGTCGACCGTTGCAGACTCAACCAACGGCCATCAGACACTATAGAAGCTGCACAATGCTATCCGTGTAGCAGAAGTGTTTCCGGAAGAATCGACCATTAGTCCTTTGATAAATTCTAACTTACAGCTTTTAAAAAGTTATTCTCTTCGACCATTCCGACGCTACATCTTCCATCTAGCTCGTACATTCTTAAAATTCCATCAAGTTTTTTTTTTCCTTTCGAGACCAAGCTCCATCAGATTTTTTTCGATAAAATTTGTTGCGTCGACGGCGCATTTTATATACGCTGTATACGACAAAGGGTTGACAGTAAGAATTACGTGAGGTAATTTAGAAAATATGACGATAAGTAATTCCACCGGTTACAACCACCTAGACACGCGTCCGAGTGCGAGTGACAGGTAATTAACATCCATCATTATACCGCAACTTTGTTTCAAAACTTGGTATTGGCGTTAGAAGACACTTAATACTGATGGTTGGCTTTTATTTACCGTAAACGAAGCCAACCACGCGGCACAGTAACAAAAATCGAAAGTTTTATTATTCTAAACACACTTACTGGTAGGTACTGTAGTAGTTGAGATAAAAGAACAGAGTGGGATAAATGTTTACCTGGACCGGGCACATCCAAAATGTTTGCTCGGAGCCGTGGGCGAATAATCGGGTACTAATAAAAATAAGACAGGAGATTGTTGGCGGTGGCGGTCGGAATGGCCGACAGAACGAGACGTTATTCGACAGTTTTGTGTACACAGCTGACAAGGTCGGTAGAAGGGGCCGCGCTAGCTTACCAGTATTAGTGGATGTAACAAGGGGCCAACACGCTGGCTGTTTGCTCGAGTCAAGATCTAGGAAAACAGATGCCGGCCACAAAAGTTTCCCGCGCTCGACGCCCGACCCGGTGTGAAGAGGCATTTACACGCTACGTTCTATAGCTACAGAATAATACAGAATCTGCCTTGATCTATGGAGTCAGAATAGACTGCGGGGATTAAGCCGGATGAATAGAGGTCGACGGAACGAATACCGTACGGAGGGAGTTATAATTGAGCCCATAGAAAAGTATTTGACACGGGGGTGTACGGTGGCCGTTGGACCGGGACACTTGTCACCTCGTCGCTAATTGATGGCCGTCTAGTTCCGCCACTGGCTTTATTCCACCACATGAATGGCGAGAGAGATGAGACAGGGTGGGACCTGCGCAGGAATGTCGGGTCAAACTACCCGGGGTTAAGTCGCCCGTCAAATTCTCTTTTCACCTTGTCCCCCTCTAGTTAAAAGGTGGGCTAGCCAACCGTTAACTATTTAAAGGCTGTCCGCTTCCATCTAGCTCGGTACCGTAAACCAATAAGTCAAACGCTTACCTGGCTAGGTTGGGTCCAAGCATCCTGGCAGTTAACCAGGCTGACTCGCTCGATAGACTTCCTTCCATGTGCAAACAGTAAATTTTATCGAGCGCACGTGTTTTTGCTGAATCGCCGTCCGTTGGGGGGAGGGAATGGTGCCAGGTGTTGCGGCTTGTTAACGCGTGAGTTTGAAATCGTGTCATCGCCGGGCGAGCTGGACGGCCGAGATGTCAGTCCAGTTTATTTGTAAGAGAAAGACTCGGCCGTATTTCTCCATTGTTTACCATTCCGCTGCTAAAGATAAAATGATCGGCCACGGCTAGGACCAGCTACCAATAGTTTTTGTAGTAAATTAACTTTAATCGTCTATAATTTATATGTTGGCTCCGAGTGGAAAGTTGGGCGGAATCGGTTCCAACTAATCCAAATTTTTTTGATCCGATCGATGGTAATAATAAATAAAGTAGCGGCAGCTGCTAGACTAAATATGGAAGCGCGTGTTTCGGATCTAGGAATAGAATTGGGATGGACGATGTCGACACATCATCATCTCCAGTTCATTCATCAAATTTTAATCGGTTAAAATCATCTGAAACAGCAGCTGAAATGCTTTATGATATGCCTGATTTATGTCGGTGTAGCGGAGGCTGGCGTCCCGAGAAGGTCAAGTCTGAGACCTCGCTACTTCTGTTGAATTTCTGAGAGAGCATCTCCATCCGCCGCGTTTCTCGGCTTAAAACTAATGTTCGAACCGAAATTAAAAAGCAAAAATCAGTTGCGAGTGGTGGGTAGTCGGCGCCCGTTAATTCCCACTGGCCACCAGCCTAGGGCTAGCTGTGGCAGTTGGGAGCCACGGTTATCCAGGCCAGGCCAGGTTAAAGCGCGGTTTAAGAAAACTGCGGTTAAAACAAAGGAAGAACTAAGCCAGCGAATGTATGAAAATGGAACTTACCTGGCAGAGAGATCGTGGTCGGTGCGGAGACAGAATGCGACTGGCAGATATTGTCGGACGATTACTCGCTTGTGCGGACACTCACCGACCCCATGCCGTCTTGTTGCCAGCCCCCTGACCGAGCTGCCATCCCTAGCTCGGCTACTCCCCGCTGGACTGTCTTTTGTCCTCTTCTTACAGAATTACGTTTTGTCGTCTCGGCTGAGACTTTCTATCCCAGATGTCACCCATCTCCATCTTGTCTGTATTGTCATCTGTTTGATATTCCCAGTCGCTTTGCATAAAATGACACCGAGTCATCTCCGGTGACTGTTATTCCAGCCCGGGTCGCTTCCCCCACTGGCCACTTTATTAAATCCACGTCCGCTTTTCCGCTTAATTCCACTAGTCGATTATTTGCCACAGTTTCTGGTATTTATTGAAAGCTAAAATTCCGCATTCCTCCGACTTAAAACGGAAAGATTTATTTCGACTGGGTGCTATATTTAGCCGGTAAAAATGGCATTTAGAGTGTAGAGGCGAACCAGAAAGATTTCTAGTCTTTTATTCCAGACGGGACCCGATCTACCAAATTTTCTCTTTCTTTTCCCCAATCCCGGGCTTGGGAAAGACCACCAACCATAAAACCAGCTTAGAAATATGATTATTTGTGCCAACATATTACTATAAATAGTGAGATTAAGGTGGGAGTGTTTAGGCGGAGGAGAGGCTAGGAAGGAAAAAAAAAAAAAAAAGCTTTCTTCTCTTATTCCGTCGGCGTTATTAAAACTGTTTATAGGAGAAAAAGCCCGACACGTTGTTAGTTTAGAAAGCCCATCGGAATAACATTTGCTAGTAATTTCTTTGTCGAATTTATTCCCCGTGGTCTCCCGCGGCGCGCAACTTCGTTAGAATCTCGGTATAAACGGTGGAAAAGGAAATATGAAAAAAGAATCTGCGTGAATACCTCGTGTCGGCACACGTTGAACATTGGCACTTTCGTTGAAATTTCACAAAAGATGTTGCCGGGGAAAAAGTTGAAAAGGTGAATGAAAGATAACATCGGGGAAAAATTCTTTTCAAAATTTGTTTACCTTTCCTCTAAATGAATATTTCTCCACTTTTTATCCGTAAAATGCGCCACTTTCGCACTCATTAAACCACCCAACAACTGTTCTGTTTTTAAGCTGTTTTTACCACTTCCGCCAGTCGATTATGTGACAATCGTCATTTATCTAGGAAAAAAAAATGCCCCAATCTGCTAATTCTTTTTTAAAAAACTATCGTCTAATCAAAAATAATTTTTTCACCTGGGAACCTCTAATTTCTCGAAGTAGAAAAATTTCGATTTTAAAAGTATTACAATTTATAAATTTTGAAGTTAGAATTAATCTTCATATAGTCTACTAGGAATCCGGACAGTTCTGTTACATAAAAAGACCGCATTATTACACTATAAATCATATAATTTAATTTGCCTAGATTCCTAATCTACTTATCTGTAGGCGAGTTAAGGTTTCCAAATCCAATTTTTGATTTAAAAAAAATACATCTAAACTAAAATTTATATAAAAACATCGACCAGTTGCTACGTGATTTTTTGCACAATACTGCATTTAGACACAAACGTAACAGTAGGAAGTTCTATCCTTATCCGACCAGTTGGGATTTTAGACACTTTTTGTCAAAAGAGAAAAATTGAATTACAATATTCGGTTATAACACGATTACGCATCCGCAGAATATTTTAGAAATTTTCTAACCACTGGCATACATAATTTAAAATTCCGTTACCAGTTAGGAATTGATCCAATTCAGTTTTTGACCATATAAAGGACTTAGACCCTCCTGGCAAGGTAATACGACGAAACCGGGCGAGAGAGAAGATTTTGTCATTTCGAGCAACTGTGGCCGGAGGCTGTTTAAAAAAAATGCCATCTCTGGCAAGGTGGTGAATAGAAAACAAAGCCCGATTTTAGCGTTTGGCTAAATCGGGACCGAACCGAGTTGCAACGATATTCGCGGGTTGTTAAGACATTATTCTATTATACTTTGTTTCTGTTAATCAATCAATGGCAATAAATAGCGTGCATTTACGGCAGAAGAAGACAAATTGGTGGGAGTGTTAACCTCTAGGGTCGCTAGTTAACACTTGTCTCGAAACCTTCATCCACCCATCAGAAAGTCAAGACAATGGAAAGCAGAAAGTTAACAGTTCCTCCTAAGACTTCCCCTCTTTGGCAGTTGGTGATTTATTATTCCGGAGGCTTAGATGGGCATAGAAAACGGCTTGGCCACAGTCCGAGAAATAGGCTTAGGCAATGACTTACGCGATCTATCACAATAGAACGGTGGAAAGGTGTTGTCGAAAGGAACCATAAACCGCTTTGTTTTATTTTTAATGATACCGCGACCACCGAGAGCGCAACTAACACTTAAACAACACCAACATTTCTCACCCACCACCATTAGGTGTCAAAAAAAAAACACGGGCGGATAAATATTCTAATAAAACTTCTGCCGTTTAAATCTTCCTCCTTTATCCAATTAACTTTTTATAGAGGAAAATTAAGTGGTGCTAATTAAAAGCTAAACAATCGGAATGAGGCGTCGGTGACCTAGCAGACTGGACCTTTGGCTTTAAATTGCCGCTAATCACTCGTTATAATTTAATTAGCCGACTGGTATAATTTATTAAGCCAGTGGAATAAACTAACTTTCTCCATTTGAGAAACTGTAATAAGACCAAATTAATATTATTACCGAGCCGCTCCACCACGAAATTAGTTTCGTACGATTTACAGAAAGTAGTGGCGCTGCAGTCCACTTTACAACCCTAGATGGAACACATTCGAAATTTATTCAAATCTTATATTTGTTTCCAAAACCAGCTATAACTCACCTATGCCGGTGGTACTGGATGGTCGATCATGCGGCAATATTTAATTACTACGACCTACTGACAGCTTAAAATATATTGCGAATTGTCTCGAGAAGACACACTGTATTAATATTGTACAAAAAAACATTCGTATTAAGGACACCACCACCGGAAAGTCGAAAATCTAGCAGTTGAAAAGTACCAGGAAAGAAACGATTCGAGATGGTCGATCGTCTTCATCCTAGATGGTTATTAGCGAGAGAATTTAATAATAAAATATTTTACAAACAACTAAAGAGTTAATTTTAGAGAATGGAAAAGACGGGTCACGCAACTTAAACTAATTAATATGGCGGAATTAAATGGCGAGAAGGCGTAGGAAGGTGTAATTTTATGGAAGAAATCATTCAAGCACAGCCATGACGTCACAGGAAGAAAGAACTATTGTGGATGCAGAGGAAGTGAGTGGCATTAATCATTGTCGGTGCGCGGTACAAGGCTGAGGACAAACATTCGTCTTGTAAAGATTCGTTCTACTACTGCCGATTTTTGCCGATTTGTACTTAAGTGACACGTAACAATACTTTTTGCGTATGGTAGCGTCTTTTTTAATCGGTAGGATTGTTAAAAATGGAGTCGACAATACAACTAATCATCGGAAACCAGTTCGGTGGCAGAGAGAAGCACGGAGCAGACAGATCAATTGAAAAGATAATTAGTTGAATAATTGATGTCATTTGTTCAGTAATTGAATCTTAATCTTGCCCAGTATATATCTTATCTCCCATGCTATTCGAAGATCTATCATTATCAAGTGCCTGGGGTGTGGATAAACTGGAATGCCTGTTGCATAAAATCGGTCGGTCGGACGAAATTAGCGCGATAAAGTCGGGAAAAAAGTGGATTTTTCATGTCCCAGCCGACTATACACTTGTGGGAGACGAGAATGCGCCTTTACCGGAATCCACCCTTGTTCTGTTTGGCGCTGTTATGGTATCAATTTCGGAAAATGTTGCGAGTTGCCAAAGTGGAAAGTGACTAATGAACTGTCATTGTATAATGAGAAAAGGAAAGGAGTCGCGATAAGAAACTTGACGCCTTGGATTCGCGAAAAAAGGACGATCCATTCTGTAATTCGAACAGATCAAAGTGAAGAACTGAAACAAGGGATGGGCGGGGGTGGAAGATTTGCAATCCAGACGGACAACAACCCATTGCCGAGTGCGACTGTCATGAATACTCAAACATCCGTCTGTCTTTAATTACCTCTACAATTAATCGCTGGTGCCTCGGGCTTTTTCCTGCAGCGCCAACAGACTGCATCTCGGCCACCCCATCCCCATCTCCGAGAAAAACGCCACCATCGATTGTCCTTAAAAGATGGCTTTTTGGACGCGTGTGCAGTCTAGGCAACAAAAAGAAACACATTTTAATGTCAACAACAACACACAATATTGTACGTATTTTATTTAATGGAGGTGGTCGGAGACCCGTCGGCATTTACCTACAATTAATTTAAAAACTTTTACAGGTTCTGGACAGCACCAGATATGTTACATCAACAGCCAGGTCGCGCTTTGTTGTTTTGTACAGTGACCCGCACGGTGCGGGAGTGTCCCTCCCGTCCTTTCGGGATCAATACAGGACGGATATCGACGACGCGTCCGGGCCCTTGGCTTTAACACTTGGTCTATGTACACAGTCTTCTAGTAAGCGGTGGTGACAGAATGCAGAGGATGGGGTATGAGTCCACCGACGGGCGAGTGTTCGTTGCTGGGTGGGGTGGGCATGCCCGCCGACGACTGGCACACGTACCACTCGCTCAGGTTGGTGGGATGGTGTCCACTGGCTGCTAGGGCCGGATGGTGGCCCGTCAGAGTCAGCGCTACCGAAGTAGGGCCCACCGCCGGGTTGACTTGTTGAACTCTGCCCATGCTGGAAGCCGTGCCTCCGTCGCTGTCGTAGCCCGAGCCGGTGCTGCTAGCGCTGCTGCCCACCGGGCCCGGGGTGGAACCGGGAGGCGGAGGAGACTTTCCGTGCACTTTCATGTGCTTCCTTAGCGAACTGGGATGAGTGTAGCTTTTGTCACAACCACGAATTTTACAGTTATAAGGTTTGTCGCTGGTGTGGACGTGCGAATGTTTCTTCCTGTCTGAACTATTAGCGAACCTCCTGTCGCAACCCTCGAATTCGCACTTAAACGGCTTCTCTCCTGAAACAAAAATGTGGCAATTTTAGTTTTCAATTCTCTGGCAAAACACATCTTAATTCTTAACACATATATTAAGTTATATTAAGCGGAAAAAATAGGCCCTACAAGTTGGGCGGTAACTAGATCTGTTAAAAGTGGGCGAATTATAGAAGTCGAGTCAGCGCGGCCCGGGAGCGGAGCGTTTAATATTCTGGAGAATGTACGGATTCCCACACTGGGAAACAAATGGCCGGCGCACACAGAAGCTGCCATTATTCTACATTACACGGTCTGTTGTAGAAAGCAGATGTTGGATGGACTTACGCCCATCCCTCGTAGTTTACCTAAGCTTCTCGGGGCGGGGCGTTGGAGAGCACAGGGCTGGGTTCTTCCCCCGGTAGGATTGGGGTTGCGCAGCTGTCAAAACCCTGGATTTTCCTCCTCCTCCCCCGCTTAGTGGGAAGAGCTCTTCTTTTCTTTCGG
>WUQG02003846.1:0-12207 GCA_011317285.2 Androctonus mauritanicus | reverse complement strand
ATTGAAATTTGGTAAAAAAATATATACTGTATACATATGTTAGTGCATGGCATTACTTCTGTTATGTACAAAGTTTGTTTCTGGAAGTAATGAGTTCTTACTTTTTTACTTCAAAAACAATTTGTTGGACGACCATGGATTTACGAAATTGCACTAGAATGTCCAATAGCTGATATGTACTTTTCTACTTAATCCCTTTCTCGTTCGATGTCTTTTCTCAAACTATTTCTGAAGGAGATCGATAGCCTTCAAGAAAATTGGACATTAGAGTTAAAGAAAATGAAAGATGCTAAGGAAAACATATGGACAGAAGAATTAAATCCTCTATCTTTCACACGCTGCTTGCTGGTAATTAGTATCTAAAGATGTTGCCCCTTGGGATCTAACTGAAAAATTCGAGTAATTTTTTTTTGTTTTTTTTTATCTACTTTGCAGTAAGGATTTTAGAAAGTTCAGGATCCATTTGTTCGGCCAATTTGGAGGATAATCCTTATCGTCGCTGTTTCGGGAATAAAATAATAGTAATAATAAAAAAGAAAACTCAAATGGAAGAGACGATAAAGAACAACTGCATTTTTAAAAGTCCGTTTTTATGGCAATGATAGAATAATTAAGAAAGATTAGGTGGAAAAATAAACGACAACAGTTGGACTGATTTTTCTGCAGCAGTTCTGAGAGAAAATTCCATTGTTCCCAAATTTCTGAGAGTAAAAACTCATTACTTTTGTCTGTATAATTTAACAATGTAATATATCTGTACAATGTTTAAAAAAAAAAATCAAAGGATTACTAACGAAATTTGTGGAATACAAGTACAAAATCATCTTGAAACATTCCATATAAATTGTAAAGTTCCATTATACATATTGAGGATCAGTCATTGAAGACAATGTGACAGATTAGGGCCCAACATTCCATTAACTTTCTTGAGCCCATTGCAGCATGACATGTAAACATAAACGCATTGTATTTGTTTTTATATATTATAAATTTAAAAATTCATAGATTATAATTGTTTAATTTTTCTCCTAAAATTTCTAACAACTAATTATTTATACAAATTGTTAGTATGTGGGCTTATCTTGTATAATCATGGATGTCATAAAGTGTTAATGTATTCAAATATTCAAATAATCTTATAGAATTTAATAAACCAGATATCTAAAAATTTTATCTGCAAATATAATTCCTGTAATATACCATTTATTTTATGAATTTGTTTGAGGAAATCACAAGAATTTGATGGTGGAATGATTCGCAACAATTGTGATACAGAAACACACAAAAAGTCTTGTATCTGAAAATGATACGTTAGGAAATTATTGTGTAAACACTTTGAGATTAAAATTCAGGAGCAAATTTTGATACTGTTCTATGAAAGGAGCATATGTAATAGTTTCATGTATTGCAACTGTGTGTTCTGAAACACATAGATCTGAATATCCTGTGATACAGTTGAGCATAAGTTACGTTTTTCTCACGAATTACAGATCAGATAATTTGTTAATCATAACGTTGACGATGTTATCATCTTGATTCACTCCAGTAGTGCAGTAATAGTCACGTTGCGTTACAAACTATTTATTTATTTACATAGAACTAATATATATATATATATATTTATTTATTTTTATTTTGTATGTTAAGCACTACAACATATCATCATTATTATTTAATTTAAAAATTAGATTTAAAACTTAAATATAAAATAATTTTAATACTTAATAAAACTATTTTGTATTTGGATGTTTTGTAAAACGTGTTTTGATAAAGAATGTTTATTAGCTGTACAGGATTATTATCTTTTTTTGTCAAAAAAAAATAAAAAATAATGTAACTGGATGATTTATAAACTGATATTGTTGCATGATATTATTAAGAAGAAACATTTATTGTGAAACTTCTTCTAATAAAATGTGTTGTATTTAAACAGGTGTCTTTAGTGTGTGTTCGTTAAACGAGGTCACAAAGAATTTAGAAACTTCGCAAACACTACTTGTGTGCAAAGTTAAGTCTAAACAGTCTGGATACTGTGGCGTATCCAGAAAGGAAAGGGGGGCGATCAATCCCAAGTATCAAGCTGAATGGGGGGCTAAGACCGTAGAATATTATTACTATTCACCAAATATTTGTATAATTTTCAATTATTTAAGAAAATGCGTGTAAAAGAAAGTGCTGAAAATTAAAACAGATGCGTTTTTTGGAGGGGGAGAGGGGGCCAAAAAATGCCGCCCCGGGTACCAAAGATTCTTGACACGCCACTGGCCTTATAAAAATAATGTTTTTGTTGGTATAAAAAATATTTTTTTTTGGAATTTTTATGACGCAGGGGAGTGGTCTTGTTTGTCGGAAGCCCCGGAAATCATTAAATTTCCTTCGAAAAGTCTAGACAAGTTTCTATTTGTATTCATTAACCTAAATGTAAATTAATTATACTTGGTCCAAATTTGTAGAAGTAACACACAGAAAATGGCTACAAATAAACACAAATATCAAAAATGGCTATTTAAAATGGAAAAATGCGTACCAAATCAGACTCGTCATTAGTGAAACCTTATCGAAAGAGGCCCATATAACGACGTAACAAAAAGCGGTTTTCCCAGTTTAAAGTCTAACTTAAGATTCATCAAGCCCTTTAATCGGCCTCCTTGGCCTCGTATTTAGATATCCGGATTTCGCCGACGCATCATCTATTATATATATACCTTGTGTTCTTTTACACGCAAACACGCATAATTTTTAAACAGAGAAAATAACAGCAACACGAGAGAACCTGTTAAAAACGTCACAATTACGTTTTTTTTTTTATTTTTAAAATCAATTTCAATCGGACAAAAGACTGTAAAAAACTTTATCTGTTTTATATCTATAATAGTACAGGTGACGTCACAAGGTTATAATCATTTATGAATGTATCCGGCAGTTTTACAATGGACAGGTGTTTAGTTTTCCTTGAAATACTTCCGTTTTTTTTTTTAGTGCTGTGGGAAGTGGTTTAGATTGACGGAGAGATATATACGATGCAACGACGTGTAAACAAACAGAAAAATGGCATATATCACAGAAAATACACAGCTGGACTTGAAAATATTCGAACTCTTTTTTTCATTGTAATACGGGATAATCTTTCTTTGTATCAAAAAATAATAAAACAAACTCGTTTTATATATATGCGCAACTACATACGGGGGCGTATTCTGTAGGAGAACATGAATTTTTGTTTTTCTTCGTTTTAAACTTGCAACTGCTAGTTTTGTCTGTCAGTCAAGTCATACAGTTTAAAGAAACAAGAGTACAGTCTTCGCCGTTATCGAAACGAATTTTAGTTCGAATGAAAAGGAAAAACTTTAATATTAAAGTGGAGACGAAATTTATATTTGTGTGTGTTTTTGTGTTAGTAGTGAAAAATCCGAAAACATTCTTCGGAATTATGTAACGAGAGAACAAAACCCGCAAACTTGGGTGGAGAGGTCACAAGGTCGCAACGTGGGAGAGACGTCGTTAACAGGTGGGTCGTCTGAATTTTCATCGTCCGTTGACCTTAATGCGATAATTAAGTTCCGAAAAACTGATCTCTGGTTCCTGTTATTTTTCACGCTCGTTTGATTGTAATCTTCCGAAAAAAAAATATTTTTATTTTCTAACTTTTTCGTGAAAAAAAAAATGCATCACGATTATTCCGGGAAAGTTACCTTCAGTAGAAATTTGAACTTCGATCTCTCTTTTATTTTCTCTCTTGTGTTTCGTACTCTTTCAATCCTATAGGTGTTGGATTTTGAGTTCACTGAACTTGCTGATCGATAGCGAAAGTAAATTTTGTAGAAAATTTAAAACGTTTTTTTGAATTTAAAATTAGATTTAGGTTACTCTTAAAAAAACAAACGGTATTTGATTTACTTTTTGGCTTTTAATAATAAATTTTAATAAAGTTTTATCTGATTACTTAAAGACTCGTTAGATTTTTGCACCGAAGCAGAGGAACAATTTTTTTTTTTTTTTTTGCAAGAATTTTAAAGAGGGATAAACATACTGAAAAGTGCAATTGCAACAGTCATACGCTACTCTACAACATAAGTTTTAAGAGCAATGCAGAGTTACTCAAACATCAGAACTTTCTATGTAAGTTTCTTGTAGAATAACTCAAAATTTCACACCATTCAGAATGTACGCAATAACCCAAAGAGCAATTGGTCTCGCTTGAAATACTACAAAGAAGATTTTATAACGTGTAACTAACGAAGCGTAAAATAATGGTTTGTTACACTCCAATGTAATTTAAATATTATAAAATGACCGCCACAAAGACGCCCACATTCATCTGCTCCACTTCCTATAGCATCCTTTGTTAAATTGATCAGATAAAAAAAAGGAAAAAAAAAAAAATACCAAATTATTTTTTGGATAATTTTTTTTATAGATCAGTTCCAAACTATGTTTATCATCCAGATAAAAAAAAAACTAATAATTATACTGTTAATTTGCATTAAAATAATAATGTTACATTGTGTGAGAATGCAACCTTGAATGATTTTTTTTTGCATTAATAATAATGGATAATTTTAAGAATGAGGATAGCTATCACCATGCAATGAGGAAGTGAAATTTAAAAGAGTTCAAACAGGAAATTAGGTTATAAACTTTATGATATTAATAATACTTCCTAAGAAGTTTTAAGTGGAAAATATTAAAAGAAAAAAAAATTTTTTTTCTTTTTAATAAAATAATTCTCAAGCATGTTTAAATATGGAAAATGATTTAAATCTGTGATTTCTTTCTTTGTCATTCACAAAATTTAACTTTTTTTGCAACCAATGACATCATTTAAAGAGTTAATTAATGTTAAGTATCATTATTAATATCAAAATTTGTCATGCAAGCAACAGTTTAATTTATAGGGATTATAATAAAGTGTGCTTCTTTATTAAGTTAATTTTTTCACTTATGTACTGATAATATATATATATTTATACTGAAGTGGTTACTGATAAATATATGATAAAGATAATTTTCTGGATTTATTCCAAGTTTTTTTAAGTTTAAAAAAATAATAACTTTATTTACAGTAAGTTAAAATATTGAAAAATAAAGAACAATTTCTTGCTTCAATATTACTTAACTAGATATTACATCTTTTTATAAATTTTCTAAAGGAGAAGCTTTTCAAGGATGTTCCTACAACAAATTTTTTCTTATTGAAGCAATAAAATTTTTTACATAACACAATTTATGCCATTTAAGATTTGATAAATGCTAGCAATCACTGGTATGTTATTTTTATTATAATAATAACAATAATATATTCATAAAATATAGTTATGAAACTTTCTGTAAATACTAGTTAGTTAAATTTATTTTTAATAACTTTTTATATTGATAAAAAATACTTATGCAAGACTGCTGCAATGACCAGATATGTCGAAATTTATATGAAAGTTTATAAAAAAAAAATTAAACTTATCACTGCATGATACTACATAAAAGTCAAAATTTTATTGTGCAGTGATCATACATTAAAATGGTTTCTATAAATCAATAAATGATTAATCAAATCCAAACTATTTCTTTAAAAAATAAATGAAGTTAAAAACAAAAAAAAAATTATTGATTTAATTAACATTATCTTAACCTATTTTTGTAAATGCATAAAAGTTTAATGGAATATTTATAGATTAAGTTTACCAATCAGTACGGAGGTTAATAATCTTATAATTTAATATTTTATATATATATATTAAAAAAACATTTTTAATATGATTTAAAATTTAACAATTCAATATTAAACTTGAAGAGCGGAAAAAATAAAATGTGATAAAAAATAATATTTTTTCTAAGAGGAAATTCTTCAGAGGAAAGAAAATAACAAAAATATATTAAAAATTGTGAAATGTGAATAGAAAGTAAAATATTTTTCCTTCTTGTTTTTAATTTAAATAAATAAAACTATGCTTTTTAAACATTAAGGAAATATTTCAGAAAAATAATTTACATATGTAAATCATTATAATTATAAAATTAATTTAAAAAAAAAAAAAAATCTATATTCTTAATGTTTTTTTAAAATAAAAATATTTGAATTCTAACAACTAATATAACTCTGAACACAGTATTTTTAAAAATAAATTCTAATTAAACTTACATTTTCTTTCTTCCTTTCTTTTTTTTTTTATTTTGTATGTTGTTAATTCTTTCTTTTAATGTGAAAACTTTGTCATTCTTTCTGTTTAAGACAAAATACAATATGTTATATTTTTTGCATCAAAACAAACATAAATTTTTTTTTTAAATATAATTAAAATTTTGATAAACTACACTCATACTTCAAATTAATACTGATTAAAAAAAAAAAAAATGATAATTTGTTCAAATTGTATAAGATTTAAATACTGTATTATCTTATCATCTTTATCCAAACATTAATTAAAGATTTGTTTGATAATTTTAAACTCTTCAAGTGCTGTAAAAGATTTGGTTTCACATCAAGTGACTTTCTAAGGACTGAAGTTGTATACCAAGTTTAATTAATGGATACAAAATACCTTAATCTAAGATGTACGTAGTGATTTATATTTTATGACATTATCACTAGTATCGAATAATCAACTGAATGATTATAAAGGTTCTTGATCTTGGCTTCTCTTCTTGGGATGAAGCCAAGATCAAGGACAAAATTGGGTAATCAAACAAACGAGAACGGGTTTTTTAAACAAGTTTTACAATGGAATTTTCTGTAGAATATATGTTATTATGGTTAATTCTATTACCTCGAAGGGGTTAAATGCGATATTTAATCATTTAAACGTCTGGAAAGCAGTTATTTTGCGGTAAACATTCACTTACGTAAAGATTACATTGCCGGAAGGAGTTATTTGTATTCAATCGGTAAAGATTCACTGAAGTTTAAAATGTTTGGCGGATCTTTTAAACTATAAATATATATAAATTAAAGACGATTCCGGATACAACATAGTAAAACCGAAAGGATAAAAGTTTCCGCGCGAGTGACATTTCGACAACTTTTGCGCTATACAAATTCTACACCACAGCGGAGTTGCAACAGGTATGAAACTATTTTTATCTAAGAATTCGTGCAGGAAACGTTCACAAGGAGCAGGAAACGTATAATGATTTCGTTAAAATAAATGCAAAAATATAGTTAAACGATAACATGTGACTTTCTCGGCGCCACCTGTCAATCGTTGCGGCGAGGTGACGTCACGACATGGCGGACGTTGTGTTGTGAAGAGAAGACGAAAACATCCGAATCTACGAACGACGATTCGCATAGATGAAACGATACGGAACACTTAAAAAATAGACGTACTTAGCGCATTTAATGTAAATATTCCAAAAAGACAATCATCGACAACATTCCATTGTTATCCTTTTTGCAAGGTGAGTGCTATTTCGATGCCTTAAGCAGTCACGCCCATGAAACAAGTGGTTCAGTTCTGTTCACGTTTTTCTTCGATACCAAATTAGTATTATAAACGGGGCAAAATATTAATAAACTATAAACTTTGACGAATAATCAACCAATGTATGTTGTAATTGTTTACACGTAAACAGTGTAAAAGAGCGAAGTGTATATTGACACGGCATGATTCGTTTCAGATTCGAATATGATATTTATATCCACTTTATTAAATGTATTCATTTAATCAGTTCAAATATTATCATCCGTCGATTTTCTTTACTAAATAAAATAGGAATATTTTAGTGTAAATGTTTTTTTAAACACAGTATTCTCTATAAAACGTTGATAACATCACTTGAATATCAAATAGGTCTTTACATGTTCTCCTTTTAGAATGAAAACATGTTTGGTGTTGTACCATGCTGATTGGTAACTGCCTGGAGTAGTAGATCTGTGTACATGCTATTTTTGAAATCAGTTTATCATATGTGCATTTTTTGTTTGTTTTATTGCTTTTGATTTTGATGGTGATTATAATCCCTGTAGAGTTTGAAGTAGAAGCTTAAACAATTATATAAAAACAGCTGCTGAAACAGCTTTAATTATGTAATGATTAAAGCTGGAATAATGCATAATGTGAATGACATATTCACAAAACATTGTTTATACTTTTTGACTCTAAATGATAAAAATTATACTTTTTTTTTTTTCCTAAATAATAAAAATAGTTTAAAATGGAAAATATTCTGTCTTCAAAATATTAATTTGTTAAAATTGTAATTAACTATCTTAATAAATTGAAATTATATAAAATTGATTATGAATACTTTGTTAGATACCTCCATTAAATATAAAGTATTGAAAAAAAAGAACATTAATTAAGATCTGTTTTTTACTGCTATGAAAGTTTTTTAGCAGTTTATTTTTTCCTTGATAATGAACTTTATTTTTAATAATTATTATTATTTAATTTTAATAAAAGCAAAAAAATTTTTCGATAAATACGTTAAGGCACTGTTTGAGCAGAAAGAGTAGAATAAATATTTTTGACTTTGTTACGAATTTTGAATTATTTGAAATTTTAATAAAACACTAAATAGTTAATTTTTAAAAAATATTTTAACATATTAGGAAGTTATTTTCAGATATAGTTTGAGTATTGAAATATTTTCCAGTTAAATATCAGTTGTTTCTGAATCATTGTTTTTAATCATGATTTAGAATTTATGTGGGTATCTGAAATTGAATCTTGTATGACTAGGCAGATAATGAACATGGATTAATAAATTACAGCACAGTTGTTTAGATGGTTGTAGTCTATATTTGAAGACTTAAATAAGCACAGTAATTAATTTTATTTACTAGATAAATTTAGTTTTAAAACTGTTAAGTTGAACTATTATAAATTTCAGTTGATTGAATATAAGTGTATATAAGTATAAAAGTTCAATTTTAAATTAATTTAAGAAATTATTTTGAGGAATAAAACATCTCTCTGAAATTATATATTAATAATAATTTTTTTTGTTAATATTTAAAATTTTTGCTTTTTTGGATATTGATTATATTATTTAAAACTTAGTTGAAATTAACATCTAAAATCTTTTGCAATGAAGTAAATAATAATATTTGTTTAATGTTTCGTAATGATTAGTTTTTAGAATTTTGTGGTAAATATAATAACTAAAAATAATTTTATGTAATAAAAATTATAATTTTTATTTTATTATGAAAATTAAATTTTAAAAACCTTTGAATTTTTCTTTTCCTTATGTTATTCATTTAGTAATTGAAAGAAAAATGTAATTACAACTTTATGTATGCATGCACATGAAAATTTAAATTTTTTTTTTTTCCACTTCTGAATTGGTCAGCCTTCAGAATATTTTCTATTCACTTGATTTTATATTACTGTTTGTCTGATTTCATCATTCTTGTATGAATATCTTCTGTAAATAAAACAGGATGAACAAAAAATATATATTTTTATGCTTGGTTATTTTTTAAACAAAATATTAGTGAATTTCTCTTTTTAAATAATAATTTTACAATCTAAATTTGTAACATCATTTACAAAGTTTTTAAATATAATTTGAAGTAAATTTCATGTTGAATGTAAACAATATATGCACCTATAAATTATATGTACATATTTAAACAATTCATTAAAAAATAAAATTTAACAATTTAAATATTATATGCAATATTTAAATTATTAAATATTAAAATGAATATTTTTGATTAAATGTTGTGTTACAAAATTAATTTTATTACTTATATGTCTGGATAAGTTCTTAAGAATATAAACATTGATTCTGTCAAAATACTGTATTATAATACTTTGGTTTTGTTTGGAAAAATGAATGAATATTCATTGATCCTAATATATATTGTTTTATGTTTATGTTGTCAATTTTTTTGAGGAGAATGACCAAAAAACTTTGTTCTTCATTATGATATAATATCTTTATTTGAAAATTTTGACATTGCTGCTCACATCAGTATTATATTTTATATAGATCCCCTAACTTTCTGAAAGTGCTACAAAATAATAATTGAATTAAATAGACTAGATTGAAAAAGCTTTAAATTCTATAGCAAATTTACTCACTCAATAAAATATTTAGCATAATAATCAATGGAAGATGATGACTATGATTCTTGCTTTTCACATAGAAGTTGCAGGATCAATTACCAGATTCTATTTCCTGGAAGATTTTCATCAGGGATCAAGAGTGATCAGAAAGTCATATGCTTATATATTGTCCTATCACATCATGGGTATGAGTATTCTTGGTTGTATCTAGAATAGCTCCACTATTTAGTAATTTTAAATAATAAAAGCTTGAAGAAGAACAAAATAAAGTTAGATTAGCTAATTTTAGAATCAGATGTTGTATAAAATATATTAAATCGCTGTTTGATTTTGAATTTAACATTATTTTGGAAAGTCAAAATTCTGAAAAGAAATGACAACAATTATGATAATAATGCAAATGTTTGTCATTAAATCATTTTTGATATACAAGCATACCTTGCTTTACAGTGCTTCACTAATATAACATATCTTAATTATATTACATTTTTATTTTATATATCAAACTAAAAATTATATGCAAAATAATATGTAGAATTGGTATGTAAAACATAAATTAATACATAGATGAGTCAGACCTGAAGCCATCCTGAAAAACTGAAGGTGTGACACTCAGATTTGAACCTAATCCTCCAAGGTGATATGCAAATGCTTTAAAACATGGAATCTTCTGGATGAATCTTTTAGGCCTAGTGCTATTGTGCACTAATGAATAATAGTATAAATAACACTTATTTAAATCCCTTGCTTTTGGTATATCAACTTTCGCTTATAAAACAAGCACTAATAGCAAGAATTACAATACTTTATTCTGACAAAACGTTTTCAGACCTTAACTGTGGTCCCTTTTCAGTGTCACATTCTGTCTACTTGTGAATACACATAAAATAGAATACTGTTAAAATTATTCTATTTTATGGGTATTCACAAGTTACAGAATGTGACACTGAAGAGGGACCACAGTTAAGGTCCGAAAACACTTTGTCAGAATAAAGGATGGTAATTCTTGCTATTAGTGCTTGTTTTATAAGCGAAGGTCGATAGTATAAATATGTTTTTAGCCTTTTATATGCATTAACAAATAAAAAAAAGACTGTGATTTGCTTTATAACAAAACAGATTTTACAGCAGTGGTTCTGGAATGTAACTGTCTCAATAATGAAGTATACCTGTAGTTTTAAAGATCATATGATGCATTTGTCTCAAAAGTAGTGGATTCATTAATTATTTAATTTTTGATCTATATTATTTATGCCTATTAATTATAAATACATAAAGGTAAATAAAATATAAAATGATAATTGTTATACAGAAAATCACACAAATGGCTCTTATGGTCTAATAATTATTTGTATTATTAAATTTTCAATATTAATATCAAATAATATATTATATACAATATAAATTATTAATAAGAACTATGTGATATATTATTAATAAAAATTATGTATTGATCATGTTTTTTGATTGTAATATGATTAATATAGTATGTTAAATAAAAATTATTAGCTTTTAAAATGATTAGTTAAAATGATTTTTTTAACTTAAACTGTTTGTTTAAAATTAGTATGAAGTTTCAAAAGAACACTAAGTTCCTTAGGAATTTAAAAGGTCTAAACTTGATTGAAAACTGACTGATAAACAAAAAAAAATTCATATGATTTGTATTGCACTCATATTGCTAAGTCTGAAGAAAAAATTGAAGTATATTAATAATATGTTTATAATTCATATTATTAATTGTATTAATTATTGTTATTTTACATTTGAGCTTCTGAAATGTTTTAATATAAGGCAAGATTTTTTTAGTAGAAATTATGCTTCTAGAAATATTATGCCACTATGTATAATGAGTTTAGAAAACATTTTCTACTAAATCATTTTTCTAATTTAAAAATAAACTGATATATTCTTATGTTTGAATGTTTTTGATTAGTGTAAGGATCCCACAACATATGTAGGTAAGTCGTCAGTCTGACACCAGGAGACGTTTTGCATGTTTCTCCAACACATGAAATTCTTCTGTCAGGAAATGACCGAAAACTTATTATATCATCTGAAACGTTAATTTCAGAATAAGACACGTGAGTAAGTGGCGCAGGGATCCAGGGATCCAGGATAGGAGAATTAATTTGGAAACACATATAAAGAGTAAACTATACGTATTTATTCAAAGTAAAAATAAAATAAAACATAA
>WUQG02003835.1:0-12208 GCA_011317285.2 Androctonus mauritanicus | reverse complement strand
AATCTCGGAAGAAAGACGACGATCTGTTCTCTTAAAATGTCGACGTTCCGACATCTTCCTATGATGCACCTGTAAACTGTATAAAATTTCGTCTGTTCCTTCTTCGGCTATTTGTAATTCTAAACTGAAAAAGGGCATATCCAATGCCGGCGTTGGTATAAAACTTAACATAGTTGATGTTTCGCATCGAACATTCTTCAGGGTTTTGCGTTCAATTTGCGGCGCATTAATGCTAGATAGGAACAACCAAATCGCGTAAAACGGATGGGCTATGAAGAAAGGGCGCAAAAACATTAACGCTTGCGCTTGGTGTAAATCTGCCTTTAGTCTATTAATTCTTAAATTGTATTGTATATACACGATTGGCGTATTAGTAAATGTCATGAACAAATAAAATTTATGGACATATTTTAATCATAAATAAAAAAACATAAGGTCCTAAGTGATATTTTCCTACAAAAAATAAATTGACTAATGAAAGTTTCATCGGAATATTATAAAAATTTAATAAAAATAAAGTCACTTATTCATCCTGGTATCATTGGAACCACATATTTCGGAAATCACGTATGTGAAAATCTCTTGTAATTCATAATATTTACACTAAATTTTCAATTTTAGCTCATTAAAAAAATTCCATATTCTACATTACAATTTAATGTGAAAGTTCTCAATTTAAAAATATTAAAAATTCCTTTTAAAATGTTATGATAAAGTGGATTAAAATTATTACGTTAATCAGAGATTCTTTCCACTTCATATTGGAATAAAAAGGAATATAAATAAAATTTGTTTACTGGTATGAACAAAGCCAATTCTTATAAATATTATATAGCTTGCAAAAAATTTTCTTTTATTTGATCTATTTACAGAACAAGAAGATTGATAAATAGGATTTATATTTGCTATTAGGCTGGATATCTTAATTTTCATCTTTTTTCATATAAATTCACATATATATTATACTTCTGATTAGGCTAGATTTCTTAACAAAATATATGCTAATTTATTAGTTTTCTAGAGTTGCGATTGTGAATCGTTCTCATTGAGTGCTTAGTGAGACAATCGTTTGCTATCTTGAAGGTCGGTTTCAAATCCGAGTCCAACTCTTACAGTTTTTCAAAAGATATAATTCAAAGTAACTTAATCTAAATCACAAGCGATCGAACAGGAAAAACCGATTCTTATGCTTTAAAATATTTTTTGCAACTCGAGAAGCTCTAATTGCTTCAGAGCGGGATATCTTCCTCAAGTAATATCTTGTTCGCTTTTCGCAATCATCTGGCACGCTCAGGTAAATCTTAAAACACCTATCTCACTGTTTAATAGAGCTTTTTTAGCGCAAACAACTCAGTAGCAACATCTAAATAATAGCCGAGAACGTTAACTTCAGTGTTTCAACTATGCGCTAGTTTTTCAGAATTTCATGATAAATGTTTCTAAGATATCTGCATTTTTTCATTAGCAAAGTAGTTATATGTTGTATTCCTGTCGGTTACTACCAGGTTATTACAATTGCGGAACATACTGTTAAATATAATATAAATTATCAGATATGACAATTAAGAAATTATATTTAGTATTATTCAAATTGTGTATAGAATAAATTGATTGTACATATAGTGTACTTTGTACATATATATACATATATATAAATATACACATTGGCTATACATATGTATATAAACATCTAGCAAATATAGCCTTACAAAATTTAATGTATCATACAAAATATTTGATTTTCGAAAAATTTCTTCATGCAAATATGTTTATAAAAGTTAAGATTATATGAACAATTTTATAATATTTATAAAAACAATTTGAATATAATATATTAAATCATTTATTTTATTTTCAAAAATCATTTCGGAAATTATAATTATTTCCTGTGGATATTGATTCTTAAAAATTTATTTCAATTATAAAATCTAAATAATCGTTAAAAATTGACTTTACCTTGAATATTATGAATAAATGTAATGCCAAGTAGCAGATATCTTATCCATTCAAACATTTTCCAGTTTGGAAATGAATACAAAAATCAATATACCACAGGCGTTTGGTAAATGGCGATATAAATTTCTCTCTCTTTACGGAAATTGATCATTTCTGTGATACCTTTTTTAAGCTGAAATGGCGTAAAGAGATAAAGCAATTGCTATTAATTTAGATGGGTAAAATTTTTTGTCATTCCAAGAAACATTCCAATACCAAATTTCGCATTAAATTTTTTGTTAATCAACTAGCATTTTTGTTAATAAAAGTAACTAGCATATTAAAAAAGATTGAACACCGCTTTCATATACTTTAGTCTATTTGGTGACAACGAGTTTTAGAGACCATCAAATGCTACAATACAATGTGACGTCATTACCCATGATTGAATCAACTAGAACGTTGAAAGTATAGTTCAACGACCAGGAACTGGATTGGTCAGAAAAACTGGATGTGTAAGATTTGGAATTGAACCTGAATTCTCAAGATCGTCAGCTACTGCATTATCATGCTGTTACATGGCTGATTTCTTTTTTGTAAAAGCTTAAATCCTATTAGTATTTCTTACGGTTAAGGAAAAAGGTACTAATATAGGTCTTTAATAAAAGTGAAATAACGGTAAGCGAATATTCGCAAAGCATGAGCAACTTGTAATCACCAAGAAGGAGCAAACGACCATAAGTTTGTTACCAATTTTAGAATAACAATATATTTTTAGTAGAAAATATAAGAATTTATCAGAGTTCGATTCATTTTTAAATATTTACTCTTTGAAATTACTACTGAACATTTAATAAATGTCTAAATTTATATTAATTTTATATGATTGGCTTTCATCTTATGAAGTAAAACGCTTTATTAATTTCTTTTTATTATATGAAAAATCATTTCTTTCCACGTTGAAATCCTGCAGACACATAATATATGCCACAGATTTCATCCGAAATTGCCCATTACGAGTGACGGTTCAAGTAGAAGATCGAAGAATGGTATTTATCGAACCTGACCAGGATCTGTTTTGAAAAAGTGTAGGTATGAACCTCGGATTTTACTACCCTTTCACAGTGATAAGCAACTACTTTCCACCCTGTCCTGCAGATGATTAAAATGATTCGCAATCATCGCTCTAGAAAACTAATAAATTAGCATATATATTGAATCGAAATCTCGCCTAATACGAAGTACAGTAATTGTGTGAATATCTATAAAAAGGATGATATTTAAGTAAAATATTCACTCTAACAGCAAACATAAATTCAATATCAGTCTTCTTCAAAAGTCTTCTACTTTAGATGTCTCAAATAAAAGGTAAATTTCATTCAAACCATATAAAATTTACTCGAATTGTACTGTTTCATCACACTAAACATATCTTGTTTATTACTTTTTATTCCAATCTGAAATGGAAAAAAATTCCGGTAATATCATATTTCGTCCAGTTTATTATAACGGTTTGAAAGAAATTTTTAAATGTTTTTTAAATTGAGAACTTTCACATTAAACTGTATTGCATTTGACTTTCAATCAGCTAAAATTGAATATTTAGTATAAATATAATTACGGAATAGTTCTAATACTTCCATATTGGATAGCATTGATTTGTATTTTTCTAGACTGAATAAATTTTATCGATATAATGGAATAAATGTTTATGTGGAAAAAATAGTATGCTGGATGGCTGCGATTGTTCTACCCTGTTCTATCCGGCTTCAATTTACATATCCTACATTTCCAGAGTTTTTAGATGGGATCGATAAAAAAATAAACAAGTGACGTTTGACTAGAATAGAGATATAGGTGCCGTGTCGAACTGGAAATGTCTAGTCGCTTAGTATTCTTCGAGTGAAAAATTATCCCTAATCAATTATCCTCTTCAGAAATAAAGTTCAATGTCATGGAAATATTTATATATTCAAAAACAATTTGCATAATGCAGAACTCTATTTATTATTATATAATAATAGAAACTGACTGATGTTATCCTTATTAAAGTGATAATTACATTATATAGAAAGAAGAAATAGATTATTTAAAAGAAATAACAATATTAACTTGCGAAATGATTTTTCAAAATAAAATCAACGATTCGATTTATTATATTCAAATTGTAATTAGTTTCACCGTTTAGGAACTAAAAGTTGAAACCAGTTACAATTTGAATACAATAAATTTTGTGAAGAAAATAATTGCGTGAAGAAAATATTTTGCTTATCACGCATTTTGTATGATAAAAGTAATTTTGCAAGTACGTATTTGTTAGATGTTTTTATATATATGCATAATCAATTTTTCCATGGACCAGCTGAATCTATATTTTGTTAATCATCGTTTCTGGTAATTTACATTTAAGATTAGAATAGGTATTGAATGTTTCATCTCTTTTGATTTAGATTAAGTTATATTCAATTAAGTCGTCTGGAAACTGGAGATTTGGGCCCGGATTTGAAACAGATCCTTCAAGATGGTAAACTACTTCCTCACTCAGCGGTCATACCACCGATGAAAGCGATTTATAAACACAGCTCTAGAAAACTAATAAATTAGTATACGAATTGAATGGAAACCTCGGGGAATAAGAAATACAGTATATATTTGAATTTCTATAAAAAAGATGAGAATTTAATGAGAATTCCGACGAACAGCAAAACCAACATCCTTCTCAACTATCTTATTCTGTAGATGGACCAAATAAAATATAAATTTCATTCAAACTATATAAAATTTAAGAGAATTGTCTTACTTCAAATCAATAAACATAATTTATTCATATTTCTATTTATTCCAATTTGAAATGGAAAAAATTCCGATCAATATAGTATTTGATACTGTTTACTATTACATTTTGAAAAAATTTTCAATTATTTAAATCGAAAACTTTCAGATTATACTATATCTGTATGTGAATTTCAATCAACTAAAATTGAATGTTTAGTATAAAACATAATTATAAAACAATTCTAATACTTCCGTATTGAATAGCACCAATTTGCATTTTTCTTGACTGATTAAATTTTATCGATACAACGTAATATATGTTTATGTGGATAAACTGTACGCTGTGTGATTAAGTTGAAGCACGCTATTTTGCCAATCAAGAAGAAGCGGAAACAATTTATTCATCCCACGTCTCCAGTGTTTTTATATGGGATCGATAGATAAATTAAAACTGACGGTAGACCCTTCAGAGATATATTGGATGCGTTGAACACGAAAATGCCTCACTGTTTAATACAGATCAAGTAAAAATTTTTCCTAATCGAAATATCCTATTCTGAAACAAATTTCAATATCAATGAAATATTTTTATTTTCAATAGCAATTTGATTAATACATAAGTCAGTTTCTTGAAATATAAAAGTAGAAACTGATATAAGTTATGTTACCCTTGTTAAACTTAGGTCTAAATGATAATTACGTTAAAAAGAAAGAACAATTAAAATGTTTAAAAGAAATGACAATATTAATTTTCGAAATGATTTTTCAAAATAAAATAAATGATTTATTTATTCAAATTATACAGCTATATAAATGATTATTATTATATATGTGTAACCAATTTATTTTACACACAATCTGAATAATATTAAAAATAATTTGTTAATAATCATTTCTAATAATTTACATTATACTTAATAACCTGATAATAACCTGGTAATAACCTGATATAATGGTAATAACCTGATAAAAATGGTAATAGTCGAAAGGTATACAAAACATAACTATTTTGGTAATGTGCCTAACATATCTGTCTGTTTTTAGTGAAAACAGACAGATATGTTAAGCACATTTATCAAGAAATTTTGAAAGATTAGGGCACAGTTGAAACACTGAAGTTAAAATTCTCGGCTGTTATTTTAAGAGATGTTGCTGCTGAATTGTTTGTGCTAAAAAAGCTCTACTAATGTGTGAGATAGGTGTTTTAAGATTTACCAGAGTGGTCCAGAAGATTGCGAAAAGCGCACAAGATACTTCTTAAGGGAGATATCCCGCCCTGAAACAATTAGAGCTTCTCGAGTTACAATAACGATATATACGGATGAAATATTATTAAATCTATACATATTTACTAATTAAAATTCTAAATTGATAATCTGTTAGCATTCTGTATAATTTCAGTTAGTAAAACAAATGATGAACAGTTTTTAAATTTAATAATCAGTTACATTTCTACGGAATAAATATCAACAAATAGATATTTTAAATTCATTTCAGATTGCACATTAACTAAAATAGAATTTCTTTCTTTACGGTCAACCGTGAAATCTTTCTGCTTTGTTGATTTTTCATTTTTTGCATATTTGCAAATATAAATAAATTATGTTCTTAAGTTTGAAGAACAATTAATAAATCTGTATTTAGTCCAATTTAATTTGTTATCTATTGCAGATTATCTCGAATACTTTAGTCTGAAATAATTGGTAGATTTAAGAATGGTGGACAAAATTTTAAAAGAAAAAGTGCACTTCTGAGATTTGTCCATTAATTCTAGAAAATTTTCTAAATCCATTCGTCCTTCTGTTTATAGGGTACAATCTTATCACTTATTTGTTTACTTTTCAAATCAATTATAGTTAAAAGACTTCGATTATAACTTATCTAACGAAAATGTTTATTCGTAACGTGAAATCGATTTTTCGTTTTAAAAATTATTAATGCTTATTTCTTTCTTCCTTATGAAAATATTTTACAATTGATACTGTTTCCTGAGTTTATTGTAAATGTACGTTTATAAAAATTTCAGTAAGAATTAGCATATTGTTCTAAATTCAATACGTTGGATATCATTTTGGACAGAAAATGTAGGATATTGCAGACCGATAGGAACCAGAAGTGTCTACCGCCAACAGTAAATTTTTATCAACTAATTTACTAATTTTTTTAGATTTTAATAGATTGTGTTATGGATTCTGAAACTGCTACTGAAGAATAAAAATATTTCTATGATATTGAATGTTTTTTAGAAGAGAATATTTGAATTAGGAAAAATTTTTTACTTTATGAATATTAAACGGTGACATATTTTCATTCTCAACATGGTACCTATATCTCTGTTTCTCAGATGTTAGCTATAATTGGTTTATCGATTAATCTAGAAATACAGGAGATGTAATATGCGTAAATTGTTCATTGATTGCCCATGGTGGAATCATAGCACGCTTCTATCGCATCATTACAACTGACAAACCTATTCATATAAACGTTTTATCGATAAAATTTAATATCTCTAAAAAATGCAAATTGATGCTATGCAATATAGAAGTGAATGTTCGATTTTTGCTCATTGAAAGTTATATACAGAACAATTTAATGCGAAAGTTTCTGAATTTAAAAATTTTCAAAATGTAATAATAAATTGGATGAAATATTATATTAATCGTATTTTTTATTCATTTCAGATTGGAACAAAAAGCAATAAAATGTACTGATGATCATAGAGCAATACAATTCTATAAATTTATCGAACTTCTATATATTCTATATATTCTTTATCGAACTTTCTATATATTCTATTCGGCCGATATTCACTTTCTGATTTAACATATCCGATTTTCCTGAGGGATCAAGTTTCACTCCATTGAATACATATTTGAACTTTCAGTTGATCCTATCGTTGCTCTGAAGTCCCATTGTATTATAAACTACAGCTTTTTAGATGTCACTGCCACCAGATACATTATATGTAATTTTCGATATGGTCGATTAAATAAAAACATAAATGGCACTCTAAGTTAAACTGCAGTGAGCATAGATTTTTCTACTTTATATAGGCTGAGATATTAAATATATTATTATTGCTTTTAATATATATTAGTGTAATTTTAGATATTATGTTGTTATTTGGTACGATATTAGAAATTTTTTAATTTTGGCAATATTTATAAATTTTTTCCATATAAATAAAGAATAAAGATTCTTCGTTTTTGCAATTTCAGCTTAAGAAATCTTTTATAGAAATCCTCAACTTTCGTAAAGTGGAAGAAACCTGTATCACCATTTACCAAGCACGTCTGTTATTGATTTATGTATTCACCTACATTCACCTCCAAACGGGCTGTACATTCACTGTACATTCACCTCCAAACGGGCAAAATGTTTGTAAGGATAGGTTATCTGCTGATTGGCGTTATGATTATTGGTAATATTGAAGGTAAAGTCAGTTTTTAATTGTAATTTTTTTGTTTAAACACGTTTTTAATAATCATTGTCCACAGAAAATAATTAAAAATTGAAGGGCCCAATACCAATACAGAGGAATTATTTTTCTATTATTTTCTCGATAATTTATCATAATATTATATAGTTTCGTATTGTAAGAAAATATTAATTTAAGTGCAAAAATCAGTCTCCAAATTATTAGATAAATAAAACTTGGCTGCAAAAGTATGTTTTCTTTTAATTTCATTAATTTTGTTTTTGTAAATCTGAATTTTTTAAAATTTCATAGAGTATATTCAATTCAGTTTTAGATTTTAGTCATAGTTTTTTTTTTGTCTGCTTCAAAATGACAAAATATAAAATATAACCATTTTAAATGATTTTATATTTGAAATGCTATAACGAGAAAAGAATAAAAGCTACATTTGGAAGATCGCCGGATTAAATGTAATGTATTATTATTATGGGTTATGTATTTTTACTTTTCTCGAATATTGATATGATCTAAGTGAAAAATATTGATCAATCAGGATCCTCTTTTATGCAACTTGACAGCACCGGGGGAAAAACTATCAAATGTTCGAAATATGAAGTCTTCAAAATATTTCAGATAAATTGGATTTCAGATATAAATTGGATTTCAGATAAATTGGATTTCAGATATTTCTTTTATTTTAGATAACGTTTATATTACGGCGCTTTTCAGCAATGCGTTTAATAATAGTTATAATTATATTAAACTTTTCTATTAAAATATAAATTATATAAAATAAAAAATAATATAAAAAAAGATTAGGTTTCTACATTTATACACGAAGTAAACTGCTTGATAGAACACTTCTGTTCACATAATATTTTATTTAATTATTACCTTTACTGATTAGTATAATAATATTGAAACTAAGGAACATTCAAAAATTATTTCAAGTTAAAAACTTAGCATACATAACAAATTCAATGTTATAAGGTTAATAGAAAATTATACTTTAAAAATAACAGACTACAAATACATATACTGTAAAAAAAGTAAAATAAATAAAAATTATTTTTTAATAACTGTAAATTAAATAAAGGATGAGATAAATTTCTAAGTAGATCTAGACGGAATTCCCTCTCAGTTTTATTTATTATGTATTCTTTCGGTTCCTGTTAAAAATTTGCCATTTTTCAGTAAAATTTATGGTTATATAAAGATACAGATATAGGTAATTTTGACTTTATCCCATATGACTTTTTATCATGTGTAGTCGTAAGTTAGCTGAAGGGCAATTTTACAAGAATAACGCGTACATCATGTTTATGCTCTTGTATACGTTTTCTTAATTATATCTTTTTTTGCCTGATGTAATAATATTTGATGTTGGACTGCATATCTTTTACTGAAATAGAATGCACAAATTTGCGGTACAAAGAGAATAACATTTTTGCGGTATTAGGTTTCTGTATATCGTAAGATAATAAAGAAAACACATTACATCCCTATGTTTGGCTATCATTTTATCAATGTGTTTTTCTGTAAAGTTTACACTTTGATGGCAGCAATGTAATTTATAATATAGGTTACTTCTGGTTTATTAATGGAAGATACCGGAATAATATTATGAAGCATATTCTTTATTATCAATGTTAAAAGTTGATGAATTAATTTTGAATGCAGATATATGTATATATATATATATATATATATATATATATATAAATTATTAATTTTCATAATATGATATGCATTTGGCTTTCCTGTTTTAGAAAACTTTGTGATTTTCGATTGATTATCAAAAACAATCTCATGATATCTTGACTATTTTTTGCTACTAAATAGGCTGTATTTTTTCGATTGTGATTTTAGACTACCTTGCATACTATGTTTAGTAAGAGATACAGCATTTACATGCCACCACCAGGTGTCAATATTCTTGTTGGAGTCAGTCATCAGGTGTAGTATAGAGTTTAACAAGCCAGATCCATACCCGACTTCTAAAAATTTGGCGATTTCGGAAACTGGAAATAAACCTGGCTCTATGAGGATGGAAGAACAGCATCCTTCCATCACAGTCATCCAGGCCAATTATATAATTATATGCGTATGCGGAATTTATGCGTACACCATTCATTATGCATAGGTATGCATAAGTTTCGCATTAAATTTATGTATATAATAACAATTACTTATAATTTTATTTTAAGTACGTATTTTAGTTTCAATTTTTTAGTTATTACATGCCTGTATAATCTTCATTTTGTTTATTTATTACAACAGTGTGATTAGAAAATTCATTTAGTAGTTTCATTTTTTTTAAATTGAACTATGTTCCCTTCGATGGTCTTTAAAATTTTTATTGCGCCTTAGTAACAAAACGTTTATCGACTCCTTCTGTAGACATTAGAAGATATGCATAATGAGCGCTTTTCCTCAGTTATGACTGAAGTTTCAGGATCTTAGTAAGAAACTTTCGAATGATAAAAAGTGTTCGAATCTCATTCGTCGGGCTTTAAACAATACTACGCCGAGGTAATGTCTGACTTCTTAGGATTTATTCTCAGTTGGAATTACTCGGAGGCGTTTGCATCTTTCTGTCTTCGATTTCTCTGGAACAACTCGGTAGCAGTGGTTAAGTTGCATTTCTCGGTTATTTCGGTTCGTTTTTAATACACTCTACGGAAATTAGGTTAGGATAAATAGGTTAAGTCGCCATATCTCAAGAAGAATATACTATATCTGGCGGGGCCATTTATAGAGCCAATCATAGGCTTGCTAATCCTATGAACACCCGAATGGTTGAAGGATGGGATTCAACAAACCTGGCCCGGGCCCCTCCTGAAAAACTGTAGGTGTAGGATCCGAATCCTCCAGAATGGTAAGCCACAGCTTTACCATGCGGTTATTCGGCCGCCCAGTCTACGGAGGACTGATAGAGCAGACATAGCCCCAGAGTTTCGACTGTTCGGGTTCGATCTTTACGTTCGTTGCTTGTGTAGGTCTAAAGATGTTAAACTTACCTGCACCCAAGAATCAATCTAACAATAAAAAAGAATTCGATCGTGCAGATCTTCTCCCCTGTAATACCTTCGTTGATGGATCAAGGTTGTTACCCTCGTGGCAAGTTTTAGTATACTTGATGAGCATGATTACTCTACATAAATGGAAAATAGTGATATCTGTTAACAAAAACGCAAAAATCATTATACGAATTAATTGATTTCTAAGATATTTTATTAGAATCACTGATTTATTAATTCATAGTGTATATAATGAAAAAAACCTATATAAAAATAATGCTCCATGTAAAATTACTAAAGTTTCACAAATTCTTTTCTATTCGGTTGATAGGATAATAAGATAGTTGGAAAATTGTATTTTTCTTTAGAATATACAAATTCTTTTAAAAGGATTTTATTAGAATCACAGATATATTAATTCTTAATGTTTACAATGAGAACATCTAGATATAGTAGAAATGTTTGATGTAGAAATGCTAAAATTACTTAAAGTGTTTTTTATTCCAAAATAGGATAATAGGACAGATGAAGGTATTTTGGAATAGAATTTTTTTCTATTTCAGAAATGCTTTCTTTTGTCCTATTTGTACCAAACATCATGTAATGATTTCCCGTGATCCGCGGGTAGCGTAGGTTACATTAGATCAGCGATTTTCAATCTGTCTGTCGTGCCCACAGGATGATAAACGCTGAAAGGTTGAGAAATGCTGCATTAGATGAAGAATGTGTAGAGAGTGAAGCATTTTGGAAACGAATAAAACTCATTTAAATCTTTAAAAGGTATGTTTGATTAAGTCGCACCAATATGAGGCTATCGTGATGTAAAAATGAATGGAGTCACAAAAACTACTTCACGCATAATGATGTGATAACATCGTTCGGCATCCCGAGTGGAGGTGTACTGTACTAGCCAGTGCCGGATTACCCATTAGGCGGAGTAGGCAATTGCCTATGGGCCCCACGCTTTTTAGGGGCCCCGCAATATTAGATTTAACTGTATATAATATATATATAAAGAATCCTTAAATAAAGAAATTTTGATTACAACAAAGAAATGTTT
>WUQG02003824.1:0-12208 GCA_011317285.2 Androctonus mauritanicus | reverse complement strand
GTCATGAAGGAGCTAGCATGTAAAGCTCAGAAGAAAGTCGTTACAAAAAGCGCAATGACCCTTTTTAACACCTTAAGAAATGAGAAGGATCAAAGAAAGGTGGAGGAGAAGTCAGGCTTATACCAGATTCCTGTGAACTTTCTGAATAGTGGCAGAGAAGCTGCATACATAGGGGTGATGTATCAAACCCTTCGACAAAGACTGGAGGAGCATAGAAAGGATATACAAAGAGGACAATTAACGACAGCATTAGCACAGCAAGCTTATGCTAGTGACATCCACATACAATAGGATCAGGTTAAAATATTGTATCCGATTCTTCGGCAAACACAAGCAGTGATGCAAGAAACAGTGGAGATTATAAGTAGAGCGGAAAAGCAAAACCTTTTAAATGATAGGCCTGCGACCGAACTCCCTGATGCTTGGAAGTATTTTTTAAAGGAATATAAATAACTTATACTTGCAAGGAAAGCATTAATTGGACTTTCTAGACTGAAAGACTCTATGATAATTAATATAATTGTTTGCTTAGTTATAACTCAGTTATTGATTTCTGTTTTATTAATTTATGTAATTTATGTGTTAATGTATTATAATTTGTTTACTATTTTATTTGGTTAATCGCTACAAAGATTGCTATGACAACCGAGATTTATTATTTAAATGTATTTAAGAATGCGTTCTTTTGTTCTGTTTGGTTTAACGCTTTTGGCTAATAGTGTAAGCCTGATAATGGCAGCTAGTACTGTTGAAAATGTTAGCTAATAAAGTTTTGGTGTTTGTTTGTCAACTGCAAATAGTGCTGAGTTTGTTTCATTAAGATACCTTAATAGATGCATAGTTCAACTGATATCAATGGAATATGGGAAATATAGTAAGTATTTCTTATATTACTTGAACTGTCCTGAAATTTTCAGCATAATCAAGACAATATAAAATAATTCAAGCTCTTATAGCAAGTAAAATTTGGTTTTTTATTTGGCATAACGTTTTCAGACTGCTACAAGCCCTTCCTCAGTGCCAAATAAAAAACCAAATTTTACTTGCTATAAGAACTTGAATTATTTTATAGTGTAAACTAGAAAGTGAGTTAAATTTTTACATATAATCAAGACAAAATAAAGGAGAAAAATGAGATTTCTTTTCCATAAATGCCTTTATATATTGCATTGTTTAACCACTTTTAATAAAATTTTGTATATAGACATATCTAACTCAATTAAAATCATCTGAAAGTTTGGCTCAATTAGGCTAAAATTAAAAGTTATAGAAGAGGATGATTCTCTTCTCTAGAAATGCCATTAAAGTCCTTTATAAGAATAGATAGTATCTTCAACTGATTTCAAACAAGTCTAGAATATAAATGTTACTCATGTTATTTAAGGCTTTCTGTAAAATGCAGCCTAATAGGACCAAAAAGACAGAAGTAGGAAGTAGATCTTTTTGTCACAAACTCTTCTACAAGTTATATTATTCTGCCAATTTCAATCACATTTAATATATTTATGTTTATTATTTTACTAAACTCTAAAAATTTCAGTTCAATTGGATTAAAAATAAAGAGGGTATTTAATGATGCATTATCATGTTGTTAGAATGCCTCTCTTAGAAAAATAATTTTCATCTAAAAAATAAATGATATCCAATCAAAAATATTTACTGTAATATTTAAAAAATAAGCCATGTACAATACTATTAAATTAGGATATCTGTTAAAATTTAGATATAGTTACTTAGTTGATGATATTTATTAAAATTTAAATCTGACTATTTGGTTGATGAACATCAATTCAAAGTTATCACAACTAAATTTTAACAAATATTCTAATTTCTTATTATTATGGTTGACTTAATTTTTAATAAATTAATGTTTTTGATTGGATTTCTTTTTTATAAGTATCTTTTACATACTGTTTTTGCTTTTATAAATATTGTGTTTAGTGCAGTTAATTGAGAAAGAAAAAGTTATATTGTGAAAAAAAAATAAATCACAAACACAAGCCATTTATTATGGCAATAATTATATTGATCAGCAATTAGTGAACTTTGAAGCACAATGAACTAATAAGCAATATTTATTATAAAAGCTTGGACAGTTTCAGTTTCCTCAACTTTTTTTTAATAACAGCTCATGAGTCTGAGTTTTTGAAACATTCCAATTTCAGCAACTCTAGAAATGACCTACATCACTAATAATTTTTATTGATAATAATTTTGAAAATATTTAAATTAAATTAAATATGAATTTAAAATTTCTTACATCTTCAGTTTTATTTTCAGATCGTTGTTCAGTAGTAAGTGTGGCTGGAACTTGCGTTAACATTTCTCGAACAAAATCTGATCTTCCTTTACCTGCTGCAATATGTAAAGCTGTGATGCCTAGCTATAAATTAATTAATAATAATTACTATTAATAACATGTTATAAAATTCAAAAATATATAATATATTAATAATTATATTTATCCATAAACACACACACAAAGCATTTTTGTAAAAAATCAGATATTGGTATTCCTTACTACCTAACTGCATTCAACAGACTAACCATGCATCATTGTAACCAGATTTTAAAAATTGGTTAAAAACGTATTTTATTATACTGGCACATACCATCACAATAAAAGCCCTGTATACATATGTAGGTAAGCTTATACTAATATATCTAATATGGTCAAATTCTCACACAAAATTCAAATAGTTCTAAATATCATGAGAATGGAAAATACATAGGCCATATGTGCATGTGTCTTCATTACTATATTATTTTCTTGCAAACAAAAGATTTTTCTAGATTCTTCAATAGAACAAAACTGTCATGAAAATAATTTCGCATCAGAATGCAATTTTGCAGTTACATTTAGCAGAAAGAGAAATTATGAAATTTTTAAGTTGCTAAAAAAAAAAAACAGGAAGTGGAAGAAGAATGCTATAGGATGTTGTAAGTAGATATATAGAGACAGGAAGTGTTAGTGACGGAAGATCAAGTAGACCAAGAACAAAAAGAATGCCAAAGGCCATTAATGCTCTACATATATGAATTTGATGAAATCCTTATTATAATCAAAAGAAATTAGCTTTGTAAATGAACATGTAAATGTTAACACTTCAGAAGGCTCTAAAACAAGATCTTAAACTTAAAGCTTTAAATTGAGGGCCATGCCATTTTTTAAATGTTCAACAAAAGAATTGACTCAAGAGATGTTGGGCATTATTGAAGCAGTATGCTAATGATGGTTATAAAACATTCTTTTCACTGATGAGAAAATCTTTATTGTTTAATAAAATTTTAATAAACAAAATGACTACATTTACACTAATAGAAGAGATTCACAGAGATTTGGAGAAAGTATAAAGACCCAGAATCCAGCTTCAGTGAAAGTGTGATATGAAATCAGTTGGAATGAAAAGGCAAAGTTGCACTTTATATTGCAGGGAGTGAAAGCGAATGCAGAGAACTATATGGAAGAAATTCTATAATCAATTGTAAATCCACTGAACACTGATCTTTTCAATCATATTAATTGGTTTGGCAACTAAGATTCTGCTTCATCACACAAGGCCAGAATTGGCTAATTCCACATTTTCCAACTTCATCTCCAGTGAAAAATGGCTTGATGCATCTGCAAATCTGAATTCAGTAGATTACAGCATATGGTCAAAGTTGGAGCTAAAGTGTGTGCAAGACCCCACAGCAGTTTTGATGATCTGAAGAAAGCCCTCTCTGGGAATGGGAGAATTTCCATAAAATAATAGACGAATGGCCAGAGAGATTATGCATCTGCATCAAATCAAGAGGAGGCACTTTTGAAAGACCAATCTAATATTTTTTAATTTATATATATGTTTCTTTAATAGTCTAAAGAATTATTAAACTTATTCTTAAATAAAAAAGTCATGTGACAAAACTTATGTGCAGGAATTTATCACCACACATATACTAAAACATATAGTAATAATAAAATAAATTATTCAATTAATACCTTTTTGCTTACTATTCTCCATGATACAGCATTATTTAGTGCTTGTAAAACACTCACATGTCCATGAACAGCTGCAAGGTGAATTGGAGTATAGCCATCCTATAAATATCAAATAAAGGTTTTTAATGAAAATTATATGTTATATCTACATATTTAAAGTCATACAAAATTTCTCTTATCTATATATTTAAAGTATGATAAAAACTTTCTCTTATAACATAAAAAAGCAAACAATAAATATATAGTATATTGCATATATACTATATATATATATATAGTATAATCTCAATAATTTAGATGAATGGGGGCCAAGAATATCTAGAACTATGGAAAAATTCAGACTATATGGATTATAATTATAAAAATCAATTTTAATTAACAAATTATTAATTTTGTTAATATAGAAATTATTGATCAAATAATATTTGCTCTTATTATATCATAAAGAAATCAAAAAGATTGTTTTTTATTTAACATGCAAAACATTTTAATGCTTGGGCTCTTTGAAATTACAATTGCTTCTTTTCTGCATAACATGCAACCTTTTATAGAGTATTAGTTGTTAAATTATTATTCCTTTTATATAGCAATCAACTACTACAAAATGATAAAAGTAATATGATGATTATTACAACAAAATTCCAGAAGAGGATGAAAAAGCAATCATTGTTGATCAACATATTAATATATATAGTATCTCTATAAACAACAATAAACACTTTTAACAAACAAAAAATATCAGGACACTTATGCAAACAATTCTTCAACTAAATACAATTCTATAACCAATAGAAAACGAATGATTGACATATATTATCAGTCAGTCATTTTCTGTTGGTTATTGTGTATACTTTGGTTGGTCACTGTATATCATAACTTCTCAAGAAGAGCGACACATAATGGCGTACCAAGGAGAGATGGGGTGGACTGCCCCAGACCTCTGATCAGGGGGCCTACGAAGAACTTTAAGTTTTAAATATATGTAGGAATTTAAAAAAAGGGACTTTGTATTCTGGGAGGATGATTATGTATAAATATGCTATGTTTATGTTAGAAACACTGATGCTATAATTTTATAAGATATTTGACTTATAATGAAAATCAGCACTGTTTGGCAGTAAATACTTTCTTTATTTTTCACATTATAAAAAAAATATTTACTGACAAACAGTGCTGATTTTCATTATAATCCTATTACTAACCATATAGGCAGTTTGTGCATAGCAATTATGAAGATATTTAACATTTTGTATGGTGATCATTCCAATTGGGGATCCCAAGGAGACTCCCGCCCCAGGTCTTGATAGCTGTAGACCCACCATTAGTGACACAAGTCAAAAAAAAAGTGATTTTATGTCAATACAAAAACAGATTATACAGATATTTATTGCTGTATGTCAGCAAAGAAATATTAACTTAGGATTATCAATAAATTTAGTATTCAGGAAAAAACAAACTCAAAATAATTATTACTTATATCAATTTTTATATCATACTATTTTGACTTATGTTTACTTTTCTTGAGAAGGATGATTATATACATAACAGAATACCAAAATGTTCTAACCTTTACCATGTTGTATATGTTGTATGCTGTAATTGTAAATAATGATAGGTTACTATCTTATTAATATATGCATGCTTTTTTTTGTTTTGAAAGTTTTGTTTAACCAGCATGATAATAGAAGGTATCATGCTGGACAAAACTGAGTATCAAGCTGTGATACAGTTCCTTTATCTTCAAGGGAAAACTGCACAAACAATCTGTGAAGAGATCTCAGCTGTGTATAGAAAGGAATGTCCATCATAAAAAACTATGAAACAATGGAAAAGAATTCAAATGTGGTCACACAAGCTTATAGGATGACCCAAAAGAAGACTGACCAGCAAGGTCATGTTGTCTATATTTTGAGATAACAAAAATATCACATTGACAAATTATTTACAAAAAGAATCACAATAACAGAGGCATTCTACAGGAACTTGCTTAAAAGTTATGGGACAGTATCAAGGAAAAAACGGTGTTGCTGTGGTCCCAAACTGCTTGAGAATTCTCATGTCAGTTTCTAACACCAGAAGCAGTTTTTGTGTGTTGCTCCAGCACTTTAAATGAATAGATGTGTGGGTTGGTGGTCTGAGGTCTGGAAATAGAAGGGAGATATTTGGAGAATAACATTCAATACACCCTTTTCTTAACAAAAGAAGTGTTTATTGACTAAAGGAAGAGAAGAGTATAGTAAAAGAGAATAAGACTGTTAAATTTAAATATGTATAAAACAAAAAAAGAGGAGGGGACAGATGCCAAAACATCATGGCATAGCACAGCCTACAGCAGACTTTCCTGGAGAGACTTCTTTCATTGAGTTGACCTCTGGGTTGCTCCCTTGTCAATAGCTATTTTTTCCCTGAATCTGAAAGCTGTTTCTGTGTCTATTGTTTTTTTCCTTGGTTCTTTTTTCTGCTGGTTTGTATTCTTTATCAGTCCATTGATTCTCCCCGCTCCCATCAGACATTGTTGTATTTATACCTGATAGTGAAATTTTTATGAGAGTTGAAATTGTTTACCAGCTGGTCTTAGATTGGAGCAATCATTCTTTTATTTTTTTCAGCAAGCAGTGACTTAAGAGCATTGACAAAAGAAGTTCTCTCCATAAGTAATGCATGGGTGTGTTGATTCAGGTGAAGAGATATTGTTAATTACATCTTCCCGATGGGAAGGATTTAATGGTCCAATCTGCTTTTAAGTTTTGCAATGCATTTAGCATGGGTGTATCTTAGAATCTATTTAATGTATTGGGCTATAAAACAATACACAGAATATTTTTTGTAAAAGTGAATACAATAAAACATAATTGAGAAATACAAAAAAACTCACATATTATTATAAAAATAAAAAATATATATATATACAGTATAACAAACATAAAAGAAAAGAAGGAAAGGGAGATAGGAGCTTCCTGAACTCTGCAATGCATCTGCATATTGAGTTACAGAAATGGTCACGTTTTGTACATATATGGCTATGAAATCTTCCCCATACCATGCATTCTCTTGATATGGCACTGTCAGACTTCTTTCTATTTTAAAATATGAAAAAAACATTTACAAGGAAGAAGTTTCTCTGATGATATTGTAATGAAATACCTTAACACTAGGTTTTATTCAACAAAAACAAAGCATGGTACAAGGAGAACTCACACAGGAGTCGAACACGTGGGAGACTACAATAAGGTTGATACACAAAAGAGGGAACCGACCAGTGTTGCCACCACACTCTTCCTCCCCTCCCAAAAAAATTTTTTTTTTTTTTTTACAAAATATAATCATCCAGATGATGTGGCCGGCGCCGCTGTCTCGAAGGACGAAGAGGCGGTTTGTCCGACTCGGAGGGATGGCGACTAGGTGGAATGTTTTCAGGCGCAGGTTGTTGCACGACATCACTGACACTCGGTGAGAGATCATGAGGAGGGTCTTTGAGTTCATCACAAATAATCTTTGTAGATTCTAGTTGATTCTCCGGAGGTGGCGTTGGATCGTGCTGTCTACTAGATCCTGGAGGTGTCTCCACTTGAGATGGCTCCGAAAGCAATGGATGGTCTACTGGAGATTCACCTCTGGGAGCCAGATGACGGAGAGAAACAGTAGATTCGCGCCCATCTGGGAATTTAATGTGAGCATAGAGCGGGTTGGCCTCCAAGAGTTCCACTTCTTCGACAAGCGGGTCAAATTTACTAGAACGAATTTGGGATCTATACAGGACAGCGCCCGGTGTTAACAACCAACCGGGGAGAGAAGAGCCAGAACCGCAGCGGCGAGGGTGGTTGAAAAGCCTTTCGTGAGGGGTACAGTTAGTGGACGTACACAAGAGGGATCGAATAGCATGGAGAGCCTCGTCAAGGACTCTTTCCCACTGGGCAATTTCTAAGCCTTTGGATCTAGTAGCTAGGGTGACAGTTTTCCAGATGATACTGTTGTACCTCTCAGCTTGCCCATTGCCTTGGGGGTTGTATGGAGAAGTAAAACTGGAGGCAATGCCCAAGGAGGTAAGATACGAACGTACTTCACGGGAGAGGAACGCAGCTCCACGATCAGAATGGACATAGGAAGGAGCGCCAAACACGGAGACTAAGCTCTTTATACAACGAATAACAGTAGAGGCGCTAACATCACAGCATGGGAAAGCGAAAGGAAAACGGGAAAACTCATCGATTACAGTTAGTAGAAAGCGATTCTTGGATTTAGACGGGACCGGGCCTTTAAAATCGATGCTAAGACGTTCGAAAGGTGCAGTGGCTTTAATAAGATGTCCCTTTGGCTTAAAGAAGTGAGGCTTAACTTCGGCACAGATACGACAGGAGGAAGTTACTCTCTTAATTTCTTCGAGGGAGTAAGGGAGGTTCTTTGATCTTACCCAGTGATAAAGTCTCGTAATTCCGGGATGACAGAGAGCAACATGGAGATCAGTTAACTTATGGGTTGTGAGGGAAGCTCCGCAAACTCTCGACAATGCATCAGCAACAGTGTTCTTAAGGCCAGGTCTATAGATGATGTCAAATTTGAAATATGAAATTTCGAGACGCCACCGCATAATTTTATCATTTTTGATCTTGTTGTTATGTTTCATGTGAAACATGAAAGCTACAGACTTCTGGTCGGTAATCAACGTGAAGGGGCGCCCCACCAGGAAATGTCTCCATTTTTTTAAAGCCTCAACGATGGCGTATGCCTCTTTCTCGATGCTAGAATGGCACCGTTCGCTGTTATTGAGTGGACGGGAGAAAAAGGCTACGGGTTTGCCTTCTTGTGACAAGACAGCTCCTATAGCGGAGTCGGAAGCATCTGTTTCCACAGTAAACGGACAGGTGTCGGAGATAGGGGTTAAAGCTGACTCCGAGATTTCTTTCTTTAGAGATTTGAACGACTCAACGGCTTCCAGAGATAAGGGAAATGAATTACAGTTAGATAGAGGCTTGATTTTTCGGCTAAATTCCCGAATCCAGCGGGAATAGTGAGCCAGCATACCAACAGTACGGCGCAGAGCAGCTGTGTTACTAGGAACAGGCATATTTAGGAGTGGTTGTAAACGGTCGGGATCGGGGCGGATACTACCATCCTCAATAAGGTATCCTAAAATTCGAATAGAGTGGCGGGAGAAAGAGCACTTTTCTCTATTAATGGTGAGTCTGTACTTATTGACAACTTCCAAAAAACGGTTCAAGTTCTTGTCATGCTCAACTTGATTTCTGCCGCAAACGGTCACATCATCCAGATAGGCAAAGGTGTCTTTAAGACCTTCAATCTCGATTAGCTTTGTGATGGATCGCTGGAACCCAGCGACTCCGTTAGTCAAACCGAAGCTTATCACACAAAACTGCCAAAGTTTCCCGCAAGCTTCAAAAGCCGTATAGAGCTTGTCCTCCTCCGGAATAGGTATTTGGTGATAAGCTTGCTTAAGATCTATAGAGCTGAACACTTTATATTGAGAGATAGATTGGACCAGGTCATCTATTCTGGGCAGGGGAAAAGCATCCAAATTAGTAAATCGGTTGATTGTTCTAGAATAATCAATTACCATCCGTTTACTTCGAGTCCCATTTACGACCAAAGCCTGCGCTCTCCAGGGAGAGGAGCTTTCCTCAATAACTCCTTCCTTCCTCAGTCTTTCTACTTCCTTTTGGATAAAATCCGGATCAGCTCTAGAGTGGCGAATTGATTTGGTAGCGACGGGTTTAACATCGTTGCTCAAATGAGTAAAAAGATGAGTGGGAGGCACGTGAGAAATAGCCACAGAGCACACGTGTAGACATTCCTATGGCCCTCCAAAAGCGAAAGTAACTTCGCAATGTAGTGATAGAATATCGTGGCCGATAATAACATCAGCGCACAGTTCCGGGAGAATCAGTAAGGTAGCCTCTGGATAAACTAAATCTCCCACCTTTAAATGTACAGTGCATTTGCCCTTAATGGAGGATTTCAAAGAGGAAGAGGCCATTGACACCTGCCCAGAAATAGGAGATATGCGGAGGTTATTTTTCTGGACAAAAGTAAGGTCCACGAAACTCTCAGAGCTCCCAGTATCGACGAGTGCCCGAGCGGGGACAGAATTGATGGATATTTCCACTATAGATCTGGAGAGGATCGATGGTACTTGAATGTGTCGTACAGAGGCGGCCGAAGTAGCCCTAGATTCGGAGTTCACGAGGTTTTTCATTCTGCAGACTCTCCTGAAATGGCCCTTCTTCTGGCACTTATTGCAGAACTCATTTTTGGCAGGGCATTTCGTTCTCACATGAGCGGAATACCCGCAATAGAGACACTTCTTAACAGCGATGGCGGCGATAGCCGGGTTAAGTTGATCGTCTATAACATCAGGGCACTCAAGATCCTCAGATGGAGTTGTGGAATTTTGGTGAGTAGTGGCGGAGTTAACGGAGATTTGAGGAGGCACATATGATTCGGATTGAATATGGGCGGCTTCTAGTGCGAGGGCTAGTTTCAGCGCTTCGTCTAAGCTCAAAGTATATTTCTCAAGTAGTCTTTGACGGATAAAGACCGACGATAAACCGGAGATGAAAGCATCGCGGATATATTCAGCTCTGTAAACCTCGGCCGACACAGCCGTAAAATTACAGTCTTTGCTCAAAGACCTTAGAGACTGGACGAATTGGTCTATTGTCTCGCCTTGTTTCTGGCGACGAGTGGCAAGGCAATGTCTGGCGTAGACTTCGTTAACAGGTTTTTTGAAAAGTGAGCGTAGAGTTAGAATAGCGTCATCGTAAGTAGCGCAGTCGGATATGAGGGAGTAAACGTTGGCGCTCACATAATTAATAAGTAACTTCAAGCGATTCTCACCTTGAACATTAGTTTCTACCACAAAATTCTGGAAAGTTTTAAACCAGTGATCCCACAACGTAGCCGCTCCGGTTTCGTGCGGGTCGATACTAAGACGGTCCGGTCGCAAGAGCTTATCCAACGAAGGCGACGACATTGTATAATAACAGTCCAATAGTAGAGATTTCCAGCTTAGAAGAGTCCACAACACGTCGATTAGAAAGATAGACGGAGTTTTATTGTTGAATAAATTGCAATGAAATACCTTAATACTAGGATTTATTCAACAAAAACAAAGCATAGTACAAGGAGAACTCGCGCAGGAGTCGAACACGTGGGAGACTACAATAAGGTTGATACACAAAAGAGGGAACCGACCAGTGTTGCCACCACACCCGGGTCCTCCAGAGTGGAAAGCCGAAGCGTTTCCACGCGGCCAATCTGGCCGACTAAGCTACAGTTTGAGCTGCTCTCATTGGCTACTGTAATCCATTGACCGGAAGCAGAAACGAAACCAGAAGGAAAGCTGGAGTTTACGTTCACTATGTGTTAGCTATCTTTTGTATATTTTTAAATTGTAATTACGTGAGGAAATATCTGACTGACAAGTGAGACATTTCAAAATGGAATAATAATAATATTTCTAAGACATAATGGATTCACTTAATGAACTGAATTGTTCAGTTTAGAAGTTCACTTAACGAACTTCTAAACTGAATAAATATTATGAAAATTAATATTATTTCAAATATTATGAAAATTAATATTGTATATATAAATATGAGATAATTAGAACGTCTAATTTCAGAACACAGGAAACTTCCAATATCATTAATACTGAACTTCAATATATTAAATATCAATTAAAAATAAACAGTGATTAGCCTATATGAACAACAAATAATAATAAAATGAACAGTATGTTATGGTAATATAAGATTAAAATGTCTTCAATGTCACAATAACGGCAATTATCATCAATTGTTATAAACTTACAAACTAGATTATAGTAGTTATGGATTAACTAAAGAATACTATATATATATATTAGTAACGAGGGCCGTCGCGTGGGCGGGGCGACCGGGACGATCGCCCTGGGCGCCGCGACCAGGGGGCGCCTGGACGACAAATGAACAAAATTCAAGGAATTCAGATTATGTTAGTAAAAGAATTTTTTTTTTTTAATTTTAATGTTAATTCAGATATTTTAATAATCATCAGGCCACGGCTAAGTAAAATTATCGGTAATATAAAACATCGTCTAGGATTATTCAACTGGAATTCTCTCCAGCCCTCTGTGAGAAGAGTTTTTATCTTTGAAAACTGACCGAGATCTGCTACTACTTACTTCTTATCCGTATGACAGTTTGGTACAAACTGAAGAAATTTCAGTAG
>WUQG02003813.1:0-12210 GCA_011317285.2 Androctonus mauritanicus | reverse complement strand
ACGATATAAGAATCTTTGCAGAACAGACAGACAAATAAACATTGCATTTTATATATATATATTATTAGACTAATGTAAAAATTCCATCTCCTACATTATGGATTAAAAAAAAGGAATATTAAATAATTTTACTAATATAGAGATACCTCTGGAACAATGTTATTATTTCTGACTGATTAAAATTTGTAAAAAGTTAAGTGAATTTTTTTATGTTAAAGTAAATATGATTATGAATAGAACTATGCTATTGCATTTCAAAGTGATTGGTTTTTACAACAATTTTCTGGTGTAAATTGATTCTCTTAAAATTTAATTCATTCCTGACAGTTGCTAAAATTATCAAGTGGCCAGTATGTCTTTGTTTGTGACAGCAATAAACAGTGCCAAAGACAAAAGTACGAATATGATCAAAGCAACTCCTGCATATATTATTTCAGTTGATAACATTTTCATTTGTTACTTACTTCAATAACTTTACCAAATATGAACTGAAGATTTGCATGTTACATAACAAGCTAATATGGTTATAATTCAGAAAGATATATAGAAATAAACTGTTTAAAATAAAAACAAAAACTAAACTAGCTAAAATAAAATTAAATTTCAAGGACCTGTAAGCTAATTTAGATTTTGTTTTATTTTAATTTGGGATCTAGTTGTTAATTTGGTTTAAACTGCTTAAAATTTTAAAAACAAAAATTATTGTTATCTGAATAAGTTGAAAAATTAATTATTATTAGGATAAATAATGTTTCTTCTCAATTTTTTGTTTCTATTGTAAGAGGAAAATTTACTCCATAAATATCATTGCCTTTAATTAAATAGAATTTCCTGTCAGATAACTGAGCATGTGATAAATACACAATTTTGGTAAATTTATATTTTTTCTCTTTAATTGTATCTTTCACTAGATATTAATAAATCAAAATCAAATTTAATTTTTGCATTTCTGAATTATCTCTTTTGTAAATGTTTATTTTATATTATGATTATTCTCACTAATATGTTATACTTCCATGCCTATATTATAATAATAAATGGAAAGAATGAATATTTTTTGGATTCAAATCCTTCAGCTAATATGAATGCAATTAAGGGATATACTGTATCATACTAACTTTATATAACAAGGACATTATTGCTTAATTACTTTTAGATATTTTATGAATATGAAGCACCAATATAAAGTCAATACACACATTAATAACATAAAGTATTTTATTGAGAGCTGTTTTAATTGCTGATTTTATAAAATACAACTTTACAAATACTAATTTATTAAATAAATTTTAAATTTCAACAACTTTCAGATTAGTTTATTAATATAAATTTAATTCAGTGGAACTTCTACACCAACTATATTCAATATGAATGCCATTTTTTGTAAATTTAGATGAATAAGAATATCAATTTTTAAACAGTGAACTTTTATTTGTATCCAGAACCAAAATATATATAGCCTTGGATTTGAATCATGACTATATATATTTGCTAAATGACTGAGTTTTTTGTCTATAAGATTGCACAGTATGATAATAAATAGTGAAAGTTGTTTAAGGTTAAATATTTATGTTAAAAATTAATTTTCATAGTCATTCTTTCAGAAATATTTATTTTGAATTAATTCTTACCTGGTCAGAGACTAATTTTTGATCTTATATTACTAAAAAATAAAATTTACAAAAATCATATCAAAAAATAATGAAAAAAAAATTAAAATAAGAATTTACCTAAACTTTTTACAAATACTGTACTTTAATGGCAATAATTGCATTGTGGATGACAACGTTTGCCATCTACTCCACATTTACAACCACCACTTGTGTCTCCATGGCCCTTATAATAAAATTTCAATAAATATTAAATTCAAAATCATATATAAAATATTTTTTTCCATAATTATAAATTCAAAACTTACTTCAGGTCCCCAACGGGGCTGTTTTGTTATCCAGCATATTTCTATTTGACAAACTGAACACTTTAACCAATCACATCCCCATCTTTTCATCACTATTACATTGCACTTAGGACAAAACATTGCTTTACCTTCTTTTACCATATTCTTAAAAAAATTATAAAAGATTATAATTTATTATTTATTATTTAAATTTAGGTTATATAAAACAATTTACTTCTAGATATTCTTTAGTTTCTCTTGCTTCTTTGTCTCTTTCAGATTGATATGCTAATTCATCTTGATATTGTTTACAGTTTAATCCCTCATGAATGGCTTGACAAGATAAACAATTAACATGAAAACAAACAGGACAAGAAAATATATTAATTGTATCTTCATATACACACCAACCAGGACAATCTGGTGATTTACAATGAAAACTATTTTCTGTACAACCTTCTGCTGTTACCAATCCTCGACGTAAATAGCGCTCAAATGTTTCTGGTGTCACTAACTAAAATAATAATTAAATTTCATGCCAAGAAATATATATTTTTCAAAAATGATATTTAAAAATCATCTTTTTAACTTACTGCTTTAATTTCTCTTTCTTGAAGAATGCTGTCACAGGAATATTGATCATTTCTAAAAAGACATTTAATGATCGCATCTTCTGTAAATTCTATAGCATTAGCCAGACATTGTCTGAAAAAATTATTTGCATATTTTATCAAAGTATTATTATAATTTAATGTTTTCTTTATTGCCTACTTGCAAAACTGATGAAGACAATCTCTCAAAACAACTCCTTCACTTATTTTAACTTCATTAAAGCAAACTGAGCATTCAAATGATTCAGCATTAGGTATTAAATCTTGATTATCAAGTTGAATAAGAAACTGATAATTTTTTTCAGCTTCTTTCCTTAAATTGTCATATTCTCTATTCTAAATAAAATTATAAAAATTTTATTTTAACCTATAAAATACTTTTAAAGAAATTGAGAATTTCAGAATTGATAAAAAAAATCGTAATTAATTACTATATTTAATGTTTCATAGTTTTCATTACTATTAATTTCAAAACTTTTGTTACAGGAATTTTCAAATTGAGTAGCAGATTCTTGGCATGAATGGTAATTTTCTACTATTCCACATGAGGCACATATATCTAAAAATATAAAAAAAAAGAAAAAAAATAGTAATAATTCTGATTTGATAAATAATTGAGTTAGATATAGATATTTGCTTATTTTCTGCATTATTCATTTTTACCTATATCTTCTTTTTCTTCAGGAATATCTGGAATATTTTCAAAACTAAGCAAAGAACTTTGTATTTTTTCAAAAGATGACTTTTTATGAAATTGTTCTTTACTTAATAAGGAATTATTATTTAATGGATTATGTTCTTTGCTTTCAGAAATTGGATACATTAAATATAAGAAAAGTGAACATCCTTCTTCAATTACACCATAATTATATAATGTAACATCATCATCAGTGACTAATTGCTTATTTAGTATCCATCTTTGAAATTCTTTAGGAATAGAATATTCTCTCTCTAACTGAAAAAATGAAAATTTTAAATTATTGATATATTTTTGAATAATTTTTATAATAATAAACATCAAAAACTTACTTTACTTTTTAGCATTCCAAGAGTCATGCTAGGTTGAATTTTTAAAGGAAATGGGCCTTGATGAAGAAATTTGTCCTCAATATACAGATTAACACTAAATTAGAAAATTATTTTTCATTTATTTTTTGATTATTTTAAAATGTTAAAAACTGGAGATTGAAATATAAATGTTAAAATATCTTACATAATAGGCTTTCTCCTAATATTTTCTTCAATAGAAAACTGATTCACAGAAAAGGAATTTTTATGTAAAGCTAATTTTTTTGCTAAATTTGCAGCTCTTTCATGCTGACCAGCAGCAATAGCAATTTCAAGTTGTTTAAATAAATTTGTAAACTGAATTCGTTCAGACATAGATATATTTTGATTAGAAGAACGTAAGGAATCTAAAAGGTTCATTATTTACATTAATAATACATAGTTATTTAAGTTACTAATTAATAATTATATTTTGTTTACAACTAAAGTGGTAAATGGAATGCATATATTAACATACCGTGTTGATAAATTCTATTTGGTCTTAATTCTGGCAATGATACTGCTAAGGTGGTTGACGTCTGAGGAGTTCTACTTTCCTGTGTTAGGCTGTAAAAATTGGCAGATGAACAAACTTCACTGTTGCTATTTTGGTTACTCTCCCCCAATTCTCCAAATAATGATTCAGTTTGTACATATACAGAATTCAATTTCTTTTCTGAACATTCTTTAATTGAATGATTATTTTGAATAATTTTTGATTCTGAAGAATTTTTATTAAAATTATTAATATCAAATTCTTGAGTTTCATCCAAAATGAATAAAGGTTTGTTTGGTTTTAATAGATATTTATTTTTATAATTATACTGTAAATTAATTTTTTCTTTATTGCTATTTTTGTTAACTGTAGAATCATTTAAAATATCATGTAAATATTGATCATTCTTTTTAATTTTTGCTTCCTCAAATGATGTTAATTTTAATTGTTCCATAATTGCAGTATTTTGTTCTTTCTTTAAACAATTATCAATTAAAGAATCGTTTTCTTTGATATTTATCTCAATCTTGTTTTTTTCTTTATTTTTATCTATTCTTTGTTCATCTTTGAGTAATTCATATATTTTTTTATTTTTTTCATGAATGAATGAATGTTTAGTAGTAAGTGAATTAAAATTTGTATTGGCGTGAGTCACAGTTTGTGACTGTGGAACTGAAAAAGTAACATAATTCTCAGAAGTAACAACAAACGAAAGAACCTCATCAGAGTTATTTACTAATGTTCTATTTTGATTACTGTTGCACATTGTCTTTTTTAAATATGGATCATTATTATATTGAATTTCATTTTTTTTAAAACGATCTTCATGAGGCAGAAATTTTATTAAATCATTTGTATTCTTGGTATTGGAATCAAGATTAGTTTGTGTGTGCTCTTCCAATAAATCTGTAAAATATAAAGGTTTATTAATTTCTTGAAAATCTGTTTCTTTTTCATGATTATGATATCTGAATTTATCCAAAGATACTTTATTATAAGATTTTATTTCTGTCTTATAAGAGTTCTTATTCTTAGATTTTGTTTTTTTTCGGGGAAGTGATGATGACTGATAAAACATTTTTCTAGATAAACTTGAATTAACAGTTTTATTTCCATTAGATAAATCTGGATTATTTGCAGGAAAATTTATAAATTCATATTTTGAATTATCACATGAACTTGCATCTTGATTAATTTTATTATTTAAAGAATTTTCTTCTATATCTTTTAAAGAATATCCAAACAATGTTTTGGTGTCATGAGCAATCTTTTTAACAGGAAGGACAGGGGGAGAAACTGAAATAGTATCAAGTTTAGATGAATTATTGCTTTGTTGGTTACATGTTTCCAATTTCTCAAGTTTATTTTTATAGCTTTCCCCTAATAATCCAACTGTATTTTCTTCTAGGAGTAATTTATTGTTAGTCAGATCATATTCTAAATTCTTATTGCAATTTTCTTTATTAGAATCACAATTATTAACGGGAGGGAGTGGTGCACGCCTTTTACGATACCTTGATGGTAAAGTATTTGTTTTCCTTTGTAATTTTGGAGAAATCAAAGCATTTAATTTATCTGCACTCTTTGAAATATTAAAATCATTTGATTTATAGTTTTTAAGATGACTTTCTTTTTTATCTAAAGTGTCATCTGATTTACTTAAGTGATTACAATTTTCTAATTTAATTTGTTTTTTGGAGAGAAGTAATGGTGATGGTGGTGGTGGTAAAGGAGGAGGATTTTTTCTTTTTTCCATCATTTCCTTTTCATCTTCACTAGATTTATATTTAATTAATATTTCATTAAATTTTAAATTTCTATTTTTTAATTTCTTTCTTTTATGATACTTATTATATTTTGGAATAAAACAACTAATTAGCATTTGTAATCCATTCTTACTATCTGAATCACTTTCACTACTGCTGGATATTTTGTATTTTGCAGAAAACATTTCTGGGCAACTTTCTACTGAATAACTTTTATTTTGAAGTGTATTATAATTTTCTTCGGTTTCATCTTCAGACCACCATTGTCCAAATTTTGGTATTTGATGCTTCACACTTACAGATTTATTCTTTTGATTCTTGCATGTGCCCATACTTCCTGTTTTCTAATAAATAGAATACCAAAAGCAAGATAACCAAAATTAAAACATATATTCTATCATGCTTTTAATTTAAAACAGGCATGTTAGTATATGCATCACATTGCAAGCAACTAATTAATTTATATTATTAAGTTTAATGCTTCATATATTTCAAATATATGAGACAAACCTCCTCAGTCATGAACAGTGATTACTGTAATATAGAAATAAATTTGCAATAACTAAACCAAAGTACTTACTGAATGATTTATTTTTATTGTTTAAATCATTCTGAATATTATTTAAAATATTGATCTCAAGTATTTAGCTTAATGAATTTAGATATCTTTCATCATATCTAGCAAATTTATATAAAAGTAACTAGTGGTATGTGACAAAATCGAAAATCTGCCATGTTAAAAAAAATATTAACAAAAAATTAAATTATTAAGTAATGTTTGTTTGCTGTATATCTACTATTATTTACTTACATTGTAGAGTAATAAAAAAATTAATAATTTTTAATGACTTACTTTTAATGTTAACTATAGTTTTTATCTGCAGATGGAAAGCAGAGAAGAAATAGTTTTTTTAATAGTGTATTTCCTATATTATTCCAAAAATATATATATATTTTTTATTTAACATGAAAAAAGAATATCAAATATGTAACTAGTTCTTTGTTGCAAAATCACAGAATTTTTTTCAGAAATAAATCATCAGCTAATGTTGTCTCTTCTGCTATTCCATATAATTTGATAAATGAAAACAAATATCTGGAAAATGTATGTAATACATTTCAACTAAATTCAGTCCTATAAACAATGAAGAAATGATCTTTGAGATGATAACACATCACCTCAAACTAAATGGAAATTCAAATGATTATGACTCAAATTCAAATTATTGAGACTGTATTGTATTTTAAATAATAAATAAGGTTATTATTTATTCAACATTATTGAGTTATTTCATATAATTTTTATTTCAATTTTAGTTCTTCTTTAGGTCTTATAAAACAAATTTTGGACACATTAGAAATCTAATTTCTATTCTGTATTATACAATGATTTCTCAATAATAGCCTTCCAAAACAGCAAACTTCTCTCATGAATGAGAAGGTGAATTTAATATGCAGCTGCTTTTCATCAATAATAATTATAAACAAATGCAAATGTTAATTATGTAATTAATAGAAGTTAGTTTCTTTCAATATTATTATTGACAAAATATATATTCTATTTAAAGTTTAATATTAATTTTAAATTTAATTGTGATATACTGTATATCTTAACAAGCAATTTCTATTATTAGTATAAGTGATGATTAAACTTATTGAAAATCATATATTACCTGATTAAATACATATAAAATTATTTTTATCAAAATTTATTAAAATAAAAATAATAGCAAAGAGAATGTAATATTGATATCAGTAACAGCTAAGATTTGATAATTATAAAAATGTCATGGTATAGTGTCCATAATTTCTGCAATTTCAGTTACAATCAAAATGAAAAATTATTAAACAGTTGGCAAAGAAAAAAGAATATTTAATTAAGATTTTTTAATATATTTGAATTGAATAATATCTTCACAATATATATTAAATACTATTATAACAAAAACTAAACTAAAAAGGATTCAATTAAATATTCTTTTTTAACTGATAATAATTAAGAATTTATCATTTTATACAAGACTTATTATAATTTTACTTTTATAAGATATAAACTGAAAAGATAATTATTATTTATATGTTTAAATAAAATATAATTTTGAAATTTTATTTTTAATTTAAACCTTACATAATTTTGTTAAGAAAGATGGTTTATTTGATAATTTAAATAAATTACATTATTTTACTAATATCAATATCTATATTTTAACTGATATGATTATATTTTAACTTATATGATTAAATATAAAATTTTATTTATTAGTTTGAGAAAAATAATAAAAGAAATATTGTAGACAATTAAAATATATGAAGATTAGAATTATAAATTTATGAGAGACATAGAAGCTAAATTTTGATAAAATACAAATAAAATTTTTCAATAGATATAATATAGCAATGTTATCAAGAATGTTAAGAACAATTTCAAAATAATTGATTTGATTAAATATTAAATACCTAAAAATTAAAAATAAAATGAATGAACCTATCTTATTAAATTTAGTTTTTGATTTCAAATTTAGCAAAATCTACTTTAAATAAAATACAGCAATTAAATTCACAGGAAAATATAAAATGAGTGCAAAAGAATGTACACAAATATGATAGTTTATTATAAAAGAACTTTGTTCTACTACTACTGAGCAAATTACCTTTGCTGCTAATAGGAATGGGATAATTTAATTATTGATAATAGTTATCCCTTGCTTGTAGTATAGTAATCCTTTTTAAATTGCAAATAATTGAAATTCTATACTTAGAAAGATCAAATTTCTATAGAAAATATAAAATTAGGGAGAAAAATAGCATTAAATAGGAATAAATACATTAATCTAATGTTTATTTTTCATTTTGAAATATGAAATAATATGAAAATTATTACAAAGTTGGGTTTGTATTTCTTTTTCATTTTCTCTAAATTATTTTTTATCATTGAAGAATGCAGTGTCTTGTTAGGATTAACTAGTAATTCAAACAAAACAGTAATTGTAGATTTTATATGAAAAGAAAATTTAACCATACCAAGTCTTTCTGAAAAAAGATTACAGTTTTCCAATGAAGTTAAATATTTTGGAATTGTTAGACAGGAAATAACTGAAATAATTTGCCTTGAAATGTGATAAAGAAAACTTTTAAAACTTTGTGCATTTTTAAAAATATCTTTGATAAATTATGGAAATTGTAAATTTAAGATGTACTATGAATACTATTTATTATATGATGACAGAGAATTAGATTATAATCTTGTAAAATTGAATTTGGATAGAGAAAAAGAATGATTGGTTGCAGCATTATAGGGATGCTAGGACAATTTCTACTTCTGTCTTTGAAACACTCCTAGTCATACTCCTATACATTTGATTGAAACTAAAAGTCAAAATAGACTTTAACAGGTTCTAATGCAGTGGAAGAAATCTCTCTCAAATAATAATGATTATAACCTTTGAATAAAACAATTTTGCACTCACATTCTTGAAACAGAGAATGATTATATGTTACCTAATTTTGTTTTTTCAATAATCTTAAACATCCAAGTTCTGCAGTTCATAACATATTTGTATTTGTTTTCTCAAACCTTTCATTATGATTTTATCCAATTTTGAGAGATGAGAAGAAAGGATTTAGGACTGATATTCAATTGATCAGTTTTATAAATATATTCAAAACTTTAGAATAATTCCTGATGGAATAAGTGTAGGAATTTATTTTACTTAAGGGGACAAATATATCTATCTATTTTTTTTTTCAGATAATTTTATACTGTTCTTGAGGCAAAGATCTATGCTGTTCTATATACATTGGGATCAATTTAGAGTTTTATGTTAACAGATATATTTATATCCTATCTGTTAAAGTGTGTTAAAAGATTTGATTATTACTGCTTTATCTCAAAAGTAATATGAAAATGCTATGAACTCTTACTGAATTAATTCATAATAATAGTGTCTACTGCTTATTGAGATGAAAAAATATAAAGGAATTGAAGAAGCAATGAAGTTATAGATTTGCTGGTCAAAAAGGCGCATTTTATTTATAATAGGATCTGAGCCTGTATTATCTCTTATAGTATAAATGGGTGGGTGATCAGAAACTTGTTGGTTGCTAGACACATTTTTATTAAAAGCTCAATTTTAGATTACAATATACAAAGATTTAGATTACAGAGATTTAAAAAATTTTAGATTACAGTATTTTCTTAGACAGTTCTTCACAATAAAAATTAGAAAATTGCTTGTATCATATGAAAATAAAATCATAGTTGCTATAGGAAAATTATTGAGTGCTATCAATTGAAAAATATTTCCACTTAATTAACAGAAATTATTTAAAGTCCATCATCAGAATATGGATGAAATATTATACACATTTTGCCCTTTTCTGAGTTTAGATTTGATCTATTCAATATGTATTTTTGGAATCAAATATTTTTAATGAGATAATTTTTTGAAAGGATGACCAATAGACATGATCAAGATACATCATTTTATTTTCCCTCTTTAATTAACTTAACTTGAAAGCAATGGCAGATTGGCCATATAACCATCTAGTATAATCACCAGACAGGACTGATTACAGCTGAATTTCAGAAATACTAGGACTAATAAATTTCATAACAATTAAATCAATCCATTCTTGTTTGAAATAAACTAATACAAAAACATTTTAAATGAATATTCAAAAAAATTTATACATCACAAAATTTCAGTAAAGGATCTGTTATTGCATAATTTTAAAAAGGTTTGAAAAATTATTTTGCTTTATTTGATAAAAAATTGTTAAAATTTGTATTTCTGCAATAATAAAAAATAATACTAACAAATATAAATTAAACAAACTATAAATGTAAAATACATCATATACCTGCTTTATTATAAGCTAAACTGTATGAAATAGGAAGACTTTGCCATTTAATGTTCAGTCTTTCAAAAGTTTGTACAATAAATATATAACATTATTGTAATAAATGTTATTGTTTACTATCTGTTTGAAGTTTTTATGAAATTAACAAAAATACTTAAAATTAAGATTAAACACTTGAGTTTTCTTCAATGATTATGATTTAAATTAAATTAATTCTATGTAAATGTGAAGTATTTTCTAAATTGCATAATATTCTCAAGCATTTAAATATTATTTCAAGATAATGATTCCTTTATTTTTTTCATAAAAATCAATTTAATATTTTTTAGAAATTAATTAATTCATTAAAAATTAATTATCTAAATTATATTTGTTAATTTTATTTAAAATATATTTTCATAATATTTTTTTATTGATCTTTTTAATTCTCTGGCAAAATCTTTTAATCTAGCAAATAAAATAATAACAGCTTATCATCCTGATAATTATTTGAAAAATAGCATGACAAATTTTTTCTTCCTAAGAAAATAGTGGCAATTTAAATAAAAGACAATTATTTCAGAATAGACCAAAACTTTATTCTTTTCTTCTTAATCAACTTAAACAAGATAAATGATTAAAAACTGTCATACAAATAACTGTCAAATTAAATGATATACAGAAATAACAATATCTGTATAATTCCCATATCAAAATTTTGGTTCATATACTTTATAACCATTCATCAAGATTTTCTTTATCAATATTTTCAAAAAATATTCAATAACGAAATATTAATATATTTTCATTAAATATATTATTTTAAATATGATATGTGCATATTTATAATGCAGTAATTTTATGAATCATGCAAATAAAATAAAAACAAAAGTTATAATGATGTATGGATAATCTGCACTCATGTAATTAAGTGTATATTAAGTATAGTTTTTGTTTTAAATATATCACAAAACTTTAAAACAAAAAATTTTTAAAGATGAATAAATAATAATTGTAAAAATATTGCAAAAATATTATGATTATAAAGACTGAAAACAGTATTAACTGAAATATAAGTTGCTATTATTAATTGATGGGGTCGCTATATTTAAAAGTTAAGAATGAATTAAAAAATGATCCAGTAAGCAAAAAAAAAAGCCTGATGAAATGGATTGAATGCTTGTACTGTATTAATAATGGCTTTATAGAAACCATTACTTTTGTAATTTATATCAAAGATTTTATTGTAAAAATTATCTCATATTATTTTTTAAACATGTTATATTGATAACTCCATTTCTCAGATGTAGGGGAACAAATAGATATTTAATTGCCTTCTGAAATGCTTTGCATAAATTTTGTTCTCCTTGAATATATAGTTATATTCCAAAATATTTTATGTAATTCTTTGGTTTTCTGAATAGGTTCATTACTTTATAGAAATGGATATACCTGCATAAATTTATTATATTCTTATATACATATACAGTGCCCGCCGCTTTATAAAATCACTGCTTAATAAAATCAGTCGCTTTATGCAATCAAATCGTTAGG